>JBBPBX010085999.1:0-14984 GCA_038048925.1 Garcialebias charrua | reverse complement strand
AAAATAAAAATTAACAAACCTAGATCCCGACACACACACACCCGTCCCCAAATATGCTGTTGATGTGTGTTGTTGTAAAGTGCTCTTAAAAAGGGAAAGAGAAGGAGAAAAGGCTGGCATGATGCCAGTTTCCCCTCCACCCCAACTCTAACCCAGGCCCTTACTGTCTAAATGCATAATAGTGAGTGAGCACAGGCACAGGCTGGGTTCTGAAGTTAACGGGTTGATGGTCCTCTGTCTGCTCGTTTCGCAAACATGTAGTAAATCTAAATATCTCCACCTCAGACTTGATTAAAGAAATGCAGTCAGGTCACGAGGAGTGTGAACCTCGATCTGATGATGTGTAACCACGCTGTCTGATCACACTCGGAGGATGTGAAACGACTCAAACTGCTCTCCAAAGGAAAATCAAAAAAAATCTCCAATATTAGAGTAATAATTCACCGTTGGACTGCACCGAGAGCTGTAACGCTGCCATAAAACTGAGAGCAACACACGAAGAGCGCTTCCGTAATGGACAATAAAGACAATAAAAACAAGTTGTGAATGGAGACGAGGAGACAGCCGTCAGGAATAATATCCCACATCCAGAAAAAGTTCAGGCTGCTTGAGTTTTTAATGGACTGTGGAGACGAGCTGGAATCAAAGCGGCAGCAAACTCCTTTAATTACAACACGTAGGAAACTGACGAAAACCTCCCCCTGCAGAGGCTGGTCCAACGGTTCCACAAGGAGCTGGACTTTTCGGGTATGTCCCCTTCAAACTCAGCCTCCTTTAGATTCTCAGTAGCACTCTGCAAGATGGAGAGAAATAGAAAAAGAGATTATTTACATTTGGGTGCAGTATCCTCTGATAAACATCTACTTTAGAAATATTTACTTTCAGAATCTGTGTCAAAGGTTATTAAAATGTTCAGACAGAACAGGAATGTGAAGATATATCTTTAAGTGCTGCCGTATTTCAGAACCAGATCAAAAGTATGAGGCTGAGATCAAGTCTGTGGACATTTTGGAATATTTCAACTGACTTACCGTATTCGTCGGAGGAAAATACGCACCGGTGTTTAATACGCTTTGTCCAATTATTAACAATAAACAAGAAAAAACGTAAATAATACGCTTCGGTGTTTAATACGCATCATCGCCACGCGACGCGTCAGCGCCTCATTTGCCCTAATTAAGATGGCGGCGACAGAAGCAACCGAGTAAGATCTTCACAAGGAAAGACGGTAAAACAATTATTTCTTTGCGAGAAAAAATATATTTCTTAGCTGACTTTATAGCAGACGTGCTCCTGAGCTTAACGACATGTTCAAATCAGCTGGATCAAAAAATAATAATTCGCCGAATTTTAGGCAGGCGGTTCGGACCGGATGCTTTGTTTCTTTAAATTTAGCTAAATAAACGCTTAAAAAATGTATTTCTTAGCTGACTTTATAGCAGACGTGCTCCTGAGCTTAACGAAATGTTCAAATCAGCTGGATCAAAAAAAAATAATTCGCCGAATTTTAGGCAGGCGGTTCGGACCGGACCCTTTGTTTCTTTAAATTAGCTAAATAAACGCTTAAAAATATATATTTCTTACCTGACTTTATAGCAGACAGTCCCCTGAGCTCAACCAAATGTGAAATCAGCTGGATTTAAAAATCTGCGGTGTGGTTTATGAGTTACGGTATCTTGCTAACAGCTACATCCATAGCAAGGGGCGGGCAGCGACAGTCAGTCCGACCAGAGGAGGCTTTTTTCGGACACATGAGCTAGAAACGTCTGGAAGTGGCCCTCTTCCTCTTCGCTCTCTGAGTCCTCTGCTGCTGCCCGTAGCGCCCATAGCGGCCGAAACTGGTACTGCACCATTTTTGCCCAAAATGTAAAACGGCGAATCAGAGCGAAAAATGGGTCTAAAAATATGGGAAAAAATCCATAATTAATACGCTTCTGTGTTTAATACGCAGGACATTCAAATGAGCAAAAAAAATGTGTATTATAGACCAGTTTTTACGGTAATTCATTATAGGCTATGATTAAGATGTCACTTTTACATTCTCCTACTAATATGATTTTCTCAGTATTCAATAATAACTGATAAAAAGTCTGAAAACTCTGACAAAACTGAGAATAAGGGCTTGGTGGAATATAAATTACAACAAATAAGTGTTTTTGAGATAGACTGAGGGTCAAGGACTAAAAAGAGTTGTAACTAATAAATGGAATTAGCATTAATCAATAGTCCTGACAGAAAGAAAGCATTTCCTCTTCCTTCGTGTCCTGTTGTGGGAAAAATAACATTTTGATAATTAGCAGGAATTGATTCATTTATAGTAACAAAACCTTCCCGTTGTGGCCAGGTTTGTGTCAGACAGAATAAATCAATATGATGATCAGTTATCAGATCATTAAAGGTGCAGTCTGCAGTTTCTGTAAAACGCAGCACTTAGAAAAATTTTCAACAGGGAAAGCATTCTGATCCCTCCCCCTCAGAGCCATACATATATGGCTCCCCCTTGCTCTCGCTGAAATTCAGCTCAGCCTCCTGACTGCGATCTTCTGTGTTTATATGTTAATAAAACGTTCTAAAAAATAAAATAAAAACATGGAGCGCTGGTCCAGCACACCAGAACACCAGCAAATCTGCAGAGCCTCGCACAGCCACGTTGAGCCCAAGTTTAATTAGCTCGTGACAAATTCATTAATTTCCTCATTGTTTCAGTCATGGAGTCAGTGGAGGAGGAAGCGATCACTTGACTTCTGGCAATAAAACAAAAGAAAAGTCCAGATCAGGGATGAAGAAGGGGAATTTAATAAATTTGTGTCACATACAAAACAGTTTTGCATCGCTTTGCAATCCTTTGAACGAGAACGTGCGCGGCTGCTGGGGCTGGGACAGGCGGGGGCGTGGGTTAGGACCGTGAGAAGCTCTGTTTTCATTGGCTGGTTAAAAACTCTGTTTTTATTGGCTGGTTAACGACGGGTCACTGTGGGTTTTTAGAAATGATTTTAGTAACACCTGGAGAAGCAAGGGGAATATAGTTTTTTTCAGAGATTACTTTGTCTAACATCAGTCTGTCAGGAGATAGAAACAGAGTGAAGAAATATGTTAAAAATATATTTTCAGAAAACTTAGACTGCGCTACAGAAACTGCAGACTGCACCTTTAACTAACAGAGACTGAGATGAGAGAGCTTTTGTGTTCAATAAGCCACATTTATTATTTATATTTTTCTGTTCTGATAAAAACAAACTATGTAAGATTGTTATGATATATATTTCTTTGAATAATTTTTTGACTATTTAATTCAGGCTGTGGTTGTGTTGACGCTGTTTCGGTGGAGGCTTGGGTGGATAACAGGAGAGAAAAGCAGCAGAGAGTTGACTCCAACTGTGCTTCCTGGACCTGATCTGGGACTGGAATAGACCCTGGGTTGGATTTAACTGGACTGGAATGAACCCAGGGCTGGACTACACTGGATTGGACTGGACTTTTCATTCAGCCTTTATTTAGGCAGGTTAATCCCATTGAGCCTTGAGGACTCATTTACAAGAGATACCTGGCTACAAACAAAGAATGATGACAACAGTGACAGTAGACTTTCTTTGGACACTCAACAATAGACAAACATAAGAGAGAAATACAGATTTTTTTTAACAAGTTAAAACAAATGTGTCAGAGTAGCAAAACCGATAGATTATAAGGCAAATGTAGAAAACTGAAAACAGGAACATGTCTGCATTGGTTTGTGCAGGATTCCAACAGATTCTTAAAGCCATTTAGAGAGGTCAACGTCGAGAGCTTCAGATATTTTTGTAAGATACTCCAGGAAGCAGGAGAAGGCCCTTTTGCCAAGTTCAGTCCTCACTGACGGAACACTGCAAGTAATCATGTCCTGAGAGCGCACGCTGTAGCTGCACTCACGCAGAGACATGTAGGAGGAGATGTATGACGGCAGCAGACCAATAAGTGATTTAAAGATGAAAATATACCAGTGGAAGAGTCTGCATGAAGTTATTGATGTCCAGTTAACCAGTGAATACAGGGACTGGACTGGACCCTGGATTGGAATAGACTCTGGACTGGAATAACTGGACTGGACCCTGGGTTGGAATAGACTCTGGACTGGAATAACTGGACTGGACCCTGGGTTGGAATAGACCTTAGGCTAAAATTTGGATTGGAAGAGCAAGAAAGGTATTGGTACTTACAAATTAGACATTACTATGAAAAGGAGGTAAAAACTGACACAACAAGCAAAATTATTAAAGTCTTTCGGAAGGCCTATGAGGGAAAAAAATGTAGAATAATTTCAACTTTATACAGAGGTCTGATGGCAGGAAAGAAAACTTCCTCACTATATATTAAAGAAAAATGGGAAAAAGAAATGCAGGAACAAATAACTGAGGAAGAATGGTTAAACATCTGTAAAACGCAGTGTACGGCCACCAGCTCCAGGTTCTGGAGAGAATTTAATTGGAAAAATATCATTAGATTCTTTATAACACCAAAACTTCAGAAGAAAATGGCATCCAGCACGCAACCGTGCTGGAGATCCTGTGGACACAGAGATGTGGACCATGTACATATATTTTGGTCATGTCAAAAAATAAAAGGGTATTGGGATAAAATATGGCTTACTTTGAATAAAATACTACAATATGAAATACCCAAAACATGCAAAATACTTTATTTGGGAAATATTTCACACAAAATCATACAAAAAGAGGATGAATACCTGATTAAGATATTGTTAACAGCAAGTAAAAAAGCCATCACAAGAATGTGGTATAAAGTGGATCCACCGACTGTGGAGCGGTGGCTGAGCACTGTGGAAGAGATATTTGTAATGGAAAAACTCACTCATAAATTAAGACTGCAAGAGGCGCAGTTTAACGAAAAGTGGGAAAAATGGACTTATTACAGAAAGAATACACCACCTTCTCAACTGGACAATTAGAGCACTGGAAAATTAACCATTGATTAAGACTGTATGTATATTGTACTTCTTCACTGCAAATATTTTAAGAAAATTGCAATAAAAAAATAAAAATAAAAAAAGGAATAGACCTTAGGCTGGACTAAACTGGACTGGACTGGACTGGACCCTGGATTGGAATAGACTCTGGACTGGACTAACTGGACTGGACCCTGGGTTGGAATAGACCCTGGACTGGACTGGACCGTGGACTGGACTGGACCCTGGGATGGAATAGACCCTGGACTGGATTAAACTGGACTGGACAAGGCCCTGGATTGGAATAGACTCTGTACTGTACTAACTAGGCTGGATTGGACCCTAGGTTGGAATAGACTCTGGACTGGACTAACTGGACAGGACTGGACCCTGGGTTGGAATAGACCCTGGACTGGATTAAACTGGACTGGACTGGACTGTGGACAGGACTGGACCCTGGGATGGAATAGACCCTGGACTGGATTGAACTGGACTGGACTAGGCCCTGGGCTGGAATAGACACTGGACTGTCAATAATGTGGATGACAAAAAAAGGGAAAATTTCTACAAAGAAGTGATGGAACCAGGTTTTCCTCAGAACACACTCCAGTTATTTATGTAGTCCGTGTTTTTCTTCAGGGCAGCACGTGGACAGCCAACGGTTGAACGACAGCATGCCATGTCATCAATGGTCAGGCTGGGGAGGGGACCAGAGGAAACTACAGTCTGGCATTCTTTTGACACAAACCATCAGGCAAGTTCCAAACTGAAGCAACATAACCTTCAGTGACCTCCGATCGGTGCAATCAAGTGTCTTACCGCTGATATGAGTAAAAATTTTACCATACTGAACATTAGTCTAGTCAGCAGTTTCACTTTGCACTCTGTCGCCCACTCTGGCCCCCAGAATGCATTTGAAATAGTAAGTGAAGAAACAAACTCATCAACTGTATTCATTCATACCCAACTGCTCACCACAGACTTCTGTTACGGCTGCTGTTGCTACACTGTATTGTTTTACATTATTAGTGTTTAGCGTATATCTTAGTATATATATCTTAGATTCTTATTTACTGTTTCTTTTTATATTTTATATTTTGCTATTTTGGGTGTAACTGGGAACTTGTTTACATAATTTTGTTCGACCACATGTGCCACATGTGATGAAAATGACAGTAAAGTTGACTTGAGCTTGAACTTGATCCTGAGCTGAACAAGTAAAAAGGAAAGTTTGATTATTCATTTCTATATATATTTATATATATTTCCCCTTCCATGAATGCTTCCTCGATTTAGCTAAAGGAATACAGTACATGTGTTAGCCATACCAAAGCATTGGTGTCCATAGATAAGGTTTCTGTTTGATGCATCAAATCCAGCATTTTATATGTTGCACCCCTGCCACTGTCAACACTTGCTGAGTAAATTCATGCACATTGCGCATCCAACTCATAAAAATATTCCAAACCAGGCTCAGCACTAACATCTGTTTTGGAAGGTTATCCATAGCTTAAGTCCACCAACACCCAAGGTTCCCAGCCAAACATGAGTGCAGGGTGCCCTGGGTGGACTTTTAAACAGTGATCTGGTTTGAGAATAGGACTAAGGGCAGGTGCTGGTCCCAATCCCACAGTTTTTGATCCAATAGAATGGCAAGCTGTGTAGCTAGGGTCCCCATTGAAGCTTTCTACCAACCCATAGCTCTGTGGATGAAATGGAGTTGTCCAAGTCTTCCTAATCCCCATTTGTTGGTACACCTCCTTGACTCAAAGTTTTGCCTCTGGTCACTGTGTGGTTCATCTGGCACACCAAACTGACAGAACATCTCATCCACCAGCTTTTTCTGCTGTGGTAGTGGTGCTCAGGTCATTTTGTGAAATAATCCATAGTCACAAGCATGTACCAATCCCCCCGGTCTGTGGCAGGAAATGGGCCCAGAACATCTACACCCACCCTCTACCTTTGGGTGGCAATCTGGTATTACTGCAGCAATGCTCGGAAGTGGCAGGATGGCCCTTTCTATGCAGTGCAATTGGACAAAGATCTCCATATTCTGCTGACATCCTGGCCAGTAAACTGGCCCCAAAGCCAATGAAGAGTCTTGGAAATGCCAAAGTGTCCTGCTCCACTGGTTCCACGCACCAAACAGAGTATCTGCTCTCAAAGCTGCTGGAATGTGAGTAACTGCAGTGCCCTTCAATGTCCACTCGGTGCCACCCACCACAGAGCAGACCATCTCAGAGCTGGAGGTTCTGCCAGTGGGAGTGCAGTGCCTTGGTTTCTTTGTTGAGGCTGATACTTTGCCCATGCTGGTCATTGCCAAGACTCCATCCAAGCATGAACCCTGCCAAGGACTGGGTCTTGACGCTGGAGCTGCTGGACCTGTTGGACCTGTTGAAGGCAGAAGCTTTCCACTTCTTAAATGCTACAAATGTAGTACCATCCTCCGGCAGGTGGTCAGTCTTTATGCTGTGGAATGTCCTCTCCTCAACCTGATGACAATGTCGGCAACTCCCTGTGCACAGTCACCTGGAGAGGGCATCTGCGTTGGAGTGTAGGTGGTCAGCACAATTTTTCATTCAACCTTTATTTATACAGGCTAGCCTCGTTGAGTCACGGGGACTCATTTACAAGAGGGACCTGTCTCACTCACACCAAACAACCATCCACTCTCACACTCACACCTAGGGTCAATTTAGAGTCACCAATCAGCCTAACAAGCATGTTTTTTGGTCTGTGGGAGGAAACCGGAGTACCCGGAGGAAACCCACGCATGCACGGGGAGAACATGCAAACTCCACCCAGAAAGGCCCCCGGACCGGGATTTGAACCGGCAACCTTCTCGCTGAGAGGCAGCAGCTCTACCAGTTGTGCCACCGTGCTGCCCAATGCCTTCCCTCAAAGTTGTAGTCCTGCAGCACTTTGATCCACCTGATTAGCTGTCCCTCTGACTCTTTAAAGTTTTACAGCCAAGTGAGTGAGAGGGTGGGAGACTTTAGTTGTGACATCACTGTAGTCCACACTGAACTGCCATGACCCATCTTTCTTTTTCACCAGGACTGCTGGGGCTGCCCATGGACTGTTTGCGGTTTGATGTTTAGTGACTCTGGCCCAAAACATCTTCTCCACCTATTGGTGTGTGGCTTCATGTTTAGCAAGTGGCAGGTCATGGGGGCATTATTGGATAGGGCCTGTATCTCCAGTGTTGATGTCATACAGAACCAGATTAGTGTACCTGCAGTCCTCAGCTATTGCAGCAAACACATCAGTAAACTCATTCAACAGTCCTTTTGGTTGCTGCTGCTGCTGCGCTGCATTTAGCTCCACACCACTTCTCTCCAACAGCTCTTCCAAAGCATGCTGTGTCTCATGATGGTGGCCAGGCCGGCTTCTGTGAAGTGGGGGCTGCTGCAATCTCTGGCCGCTGGGCTTGTGTGTGCTCTGGGTGGGAGTGCACTGAATCTCTTGCTGGGGTTGAGGGGCACGCTGGAGTCTCTCACTGCTCTTGTCTTCTTCGTTGCTTTTGATGGTGTCTTTGTGGCGTCTGAATCACAATTATTTTTGCTGGGAACTATCCCACTAAATTGTTTGAAACCCAGTACCTTTGCCTGCTCATTAGTTATTGTTGTGATGCTCTCAGCAGTGGGATTCCAGACTGGAGTTTAGATTGCTCATGTGTTAGGGTGTACAATTGAAACGGTGAGCCCAATGTCGACCAGCGCTTAGCAAACAGAACCATTGAGATCACAGGTAATGTACAAGCCTTGCATCTTCCTCAAACAAACCTCAGCATGCTATATGATACATTTAGAGTAATAACAAACTGTCTTTCAAATATAATTCAAATATAATTCTGAAAAAACTTGCAGGATTAATCTACTTCGCACCTGTTGGAGAAAACTTTGCTGTAGTTGAAAACTTGGATCTCAAGCATCTCATTTCCATCCAACCTGCTGCCAATGGGCCATCGAAACATCTGAAACAGAGAACAATAAAATGTTAGAAAAAAATGCTAACTAATGTAGGAAAATATTCTTAAATGCCTCCAATGTCAGTGGGAAGAGCTTAAATAAAAAATTTGGGCGGACATTCAATCTGAGTTTTAGAGCAGTTTTTATCATCTTGATAATAGTATTCGTATATTTTTTTATTTGCATTAAACAATTGGTTAAATTTAAATTTAGTTTCCATTCACTGATTAATTTGATTATATGTTTAAATGAGAAAGTTAATGATTGAAAAATGTCAATTAAAAACCCAAAACAATTTTTAAAACATCACTTATTGAACTATAAATTAGGGATGCACCGATCCACATTTCTCACTTCCGATCCGATACCGATACTTATCAACTCAGTATCGACCGATACCGATACTTTCCCGATCCGATACTGTTCAGGTATTTGACTCTGTATAATGAAACTTTTGCACCCAAACTATTCATTTTAACATTGTGTGAGATAAACCCAATGAAGACACTCTTAAGCCTTACAATAGGGAACCCCCCTATTGTAAGGCTTAAGAGTGTCTTCATTGGGTTTATCTCACACAATGTTAAAAAGGGCAGTCACAGATTGTGATTGAACACAAGTGCTCTTTGAAGCTGGATCGGAAAAGTATCGGCAGGTTTGATCCGATACCCGATACTTAAATAATGCTGGTATCGGATACCGATACCGATACTGGATCGGATCGGCCCCATCCCTACTATAAATAGCATTTTTTGAAAGAGTGCCTGTCAGCACTCAGAGTATATACAAAGGAGGATACTCAGTTAATACTACACCAAACTGTAGATTAAAATTAGTTAAACTGCGTGTTTGTTAATATTGACTAGCTGTGGCAGCCTTCTTGAATTGGGTTGACTTCAAAAGTTAAGTTGTTGAAGTACTAGCAATGAATTTACTGTATTCCTGTAGGATTTTACATTTTATACTGTAGGATTTTACAGTATATACTGTATTAGGATTTTAATAATATCTGTCCAGTGGTTCGTGATATATTTTGCTAACAGACAGACCTACACACATACACAGTCACAGGCGATTACATGATGACCCACATTTCATGGAAATGGACAATAATAAATATTAAAGCTGGGGTATGTAACATTGTAATGTAGTCTGTAACTTTTCAAACAATATATTTTTAACATATTTCTTCACTCTGTCACTATCTACTGACAGACTGATGTTAGACAAAGTAATCTCTGAAAAAAACTATAGTCCCCTTGCTTCTCTATCAGCATTTATAAAAACACTGAAAACACAGAGTGACCCGGACACTGACCAGCCAATAAAAACAGAGTTGTTTGTCACGCCCCAACCCACGCCCCCGCCTGTCACAGCCTCAGCGCCGCGGCTCGTTCTCATTCAAAGGATTGCAAAGCGATGCAGGACTGTTTTTTATGTGACACAAATGTATTAAATATCCCTTCTTCATCCCAGAGCTGGACTTTTATTTAGTTTTTTTGCCAAAAGTCAAGTGATCGCTTCATCCTCCACTCACAGGAATGAGGAAATGGATTTGTCACGACTCACGAGCGAATTAAATCATGTCCAAATTGGCTGGTGATGCTCTGCTGATTACAGGGTCTTTTTGTGTTGTTGGACGAGTGATTCATGGTTTTATTATATTTTTTAAACAGTTATATTATCATATAAACACAGAACTTCGCAGCGCAGAGACAGGACATGGAGTGGGGGCGGAGCATTCCAGACATTCCAAACCTGCGCTGACAGAAAGAGGAAATCACGAGCGAATTAAATCATGTCCAACGTTGCTTCGTGAAGCTCTGATGATTTCTGCTGGGTTTTGTGTTGTTGGACAAGTGCTCTATGGTTTTATTATATTTTTAAAAGGTTTTTATAACATATAATCACAGAATATTGAAGCGCTCCGAGCAGACACACAGCAGGGGGCGGAGCAGAACTAAAATTCAGCAGAAGCACGGACTGTGGCTCCCCCTCTGAGCCATATATAGCTCTGAGGGGGAGGTAGCAGAATGCTTTTCTGCGCTGAAAATATTTCTAAGTCCCAGAGTGTTCAAGAAATCGCATACCCCAGCTTTAAATACACATTTATATTTGACCCAATGTAAAACAACAAAGGACATAAATTGGTCTTTAAATACTCGTGTGGCATGCCAAACAGTCTTTTAGTTTATGTCAGTTGATGATACAAAAGCAAAGCTGTTAAATAGCAATTTAAATCGTTAAAATCGTTAAAATCTTTAAAATCCTAATCCGTTGGTGTCGAAACAGTCAAGCCGTTTCAATAGGGGATGTGTTGGACTGTACTGGAACAGCCGAAGCTGCCGTTCGGGCACGTATACGTGTGGCGTGGAATAAATTACATCTACTCGCTTCCGTACTGATGCGGCGCGACATCCCACTACTCCTACGTTCAAGACTCTATGGCTCAGTGATACGTCCCGTGCTGTTGTATGGCGCAGAAACATGGCCAATGACAACAAAACTCGAACAGCAACTTCACCGAACCGACATGAAAATGCTCCGATGGATGCAACGCATTAGTCTTAAAGATCACATCCAATCGACCGAAATCCTGCGTCGAGCTGGCTTATGTGCGATTAAGGACGCATGCCGGCGACACCGTTTGCGGTGGTTCGGTCATGTTAAACGAAGTGAAAACAGTGCTATACTTGCTATTGCAAACCTTGAAGTACCTGGCACCCGTCCCAAAGGCCGTCCGAAAAAGACCTGGGCGCAAACGATTCAACAAGATCTGAAAGCGTTGAACCTCAATGAACTGGACGCAACTGACCGCCTAATCTGGCATCAAAAACTTGGCGACAAAAAAGTAATGTCCCACCCTGGAATCGGGAAAACGTAGATAGATAGATAGATAGATAGATAGATAGATAGATAGATAGATAGATAGATAGATAGATAGATAGATAGATAGATAGATAGATAGATAGATAGATAGATAGATAGATAGATAGGTAGATAGGTAAATGGTAAATGGAGCTTATTTATATACCGTAGTGCTTTCCAGCCCCCTATGAGGGGCCCCAAAGCGCTTTACAATACCAACCATCCACCCATTCATGCACACATTCATACACCGGTAGCGGCAGCCTGCCATGCAAGGCGCCATCCAGTCCTACTGGGAGCAACTCAGGGTTAAGTGTCTTGCCCAGGGACACAACGACACATGGTGTGGGGAACCGGGATTTGAACCTCCAACCTTCCGATCGGGGGACGACTGCCATTACCACTGCGCCACGGCCGCCCCTACAGATAGATACTGTATATAGATAGCTAGATAGCTGCTAGATAGCTAGCTAGATAGATAGATAGATAGATAGATAGATAGATAGATAGATAGATAGATAGATAGATAGATAGATAGATAGATAGATAGATAGATAGATAGATAGATAGATAGATAGATAGATAGATAGATAGATAGATAGATAGATAGATAGATAGATAGATAGATAGATAGATAGATAGATAGATAGATAGATAGATAGATAGATAGATAGATAGATAGATAGATAGATAGATAGATAGATAGATAGATAGATAGATAGATAGATAGATAGATAGATAGATAGATAGATAGATAGATAGATAGATAGATAGATAGATAGATAGATAGATAGATAGATAGATAGATAGATAGATAGATAGATAGATAGATAGATAGATAGATAGATAGATAGATAGATAGATAGATAGATAGATAGATAGATAGATAGATAGATAGATAGATAGATAGATAGATAGATAGATAGATAGATAGATAGATAGATAGATAGATAGATAGATAGATAGATAGATAGATAGATAGATAGATAGATAGATAGATAGATAGATAGATAGATAGATGTAGATAGATAGATAGATAGATAGATAGATAGATAGATAGATAGATAGATAGATAGATAGATAGATAGATAGATAGATAGATAGATAGATAGATAGATAGATAGATAGATAGATAGATAGATAGATAGATAGATAGATAGATAGATAGATAGATAGATAGATAGAATAGATAGATAGATAGATAGATAGATAGATAGATAGATAGATAGATAGATAGATAGATAGATAGATAGATAGATAGATAGATAGATAGATAGATAGATAGATAGATAGATAGATAGATAGATAGATAGATAGATAGATAGATAGATAGATAGATAGATAGATAGATAGATAGATAGATAGATAGATAGATAGATAGATAGATAGATAGATAGATGGATAGATGGATGGATGGATGGATAGATAGAATCCTAATCCTAAATACTGTTTTTTTTCATGATGTTGCAACACCATAAAGAATAATAAAAAATATTCATATTTTCCACATGGCTGATTTCCCTGTTTACTGATATTTGCAACCGATTTAGTAGATATGATTAATGACAGAGACCCGCTCTTCCATCCACAGACAAACTTTATAGTTCCTGGCACACATCTCGTCTTTGGCTGTCTGCTTCACTCAGGTGCTGTTCATGTGATAAATATGTATGTGTTACCTATCATGTTCATGAATTTCTAATAACCATCCTTCAATTTTTCAGCCAGATCCTGTCTGCAAAGTCACCAATATTTACATAATTGGCTCTAATGGGATTATTGCATTTCAAATGGTAATGGAAGTTTTGTTAAAGTATAACTAGTGTTTAGTTCAGCTGCTCCTAAATTTCATATGAAGCCAAGCAACAGCCAGAAATCACATAAATACAGATTTGATCGCAGTATTTACTTGTATCTTCTTCTCTAACTTGAATAATATTCCAGATAAATTGCTTTCCCCTCAAGTCAATCACACTCCGGGACTCGTGTCAAGGCCTTATGTCAGCATAAATCTGTTCGCCTGAAATATCCTTGAGTTTCGTAGAATCCCCAGCAGCTGTGGCGGTGGTGCTCTGAAGGGAACAAATTATTGCAATGTTTTATTTATCCCTCAAAACATCTCCAGGTTATGTAGAACCAACTGGGCATATTGATCATCTTTTTATTGCTATGAGATGAAACAAGAAGCCGAGTGAAACTGTACAGTATTGACTTCACAAAAGTGGATAACCTTGAGCAAATGCCAATTTGTGACAAAAAGGAGAATGAAGAATTGCATTCTTTAGATTCTTCATTTTAATTTTCTCTAAAGACCAGTTTCAATAGTTTTATGCAGCAACAAGAGAGACTATATACTGCTGCTGTATGAAAAATAGCTTCACCACAAATCTTCTGAATCATTTTCAACTGATAATCTGCAGTCAGTCTCATCAGTCTCAGCCCATTTGTCTCTTTTTCAAAATAAACCATCCATTTGTTGTGAAGGATTTTTCATAATTGGAAAATTATGACCCTAATTAACAGTGAACTGATTTGGCAAATGAGTTGTAACTTCCAAGTAATCTAAACGAGAAAACACAACTGTGCATTTTCAAGATTTCCAGTCACTCATAAAACAAAAACTAACAAGAAATAAGCAACTTGCACAATTAATACTTTACACAATGTGGATAAAAAGGGTAAAAAAATAAGAAAAACTAATGTGACTGCATATTTTTTCAAATATGTCCTCCTATTGTTACATTAAGCAAAATAAACAGCAAAACAGAGTTTATTTTGATAAAACATGACTTCACTGAAATTAGATGATTTGTGTTAAACTCAAACACATTGTCTGCAATCCTTATGTGTAAGGATCCAAGACTTGGTTTTGTGCTTTGTCTCGATGTGCAGAACGAAGTATGAAGGTATGAAGTTTAAGACTACAGGAAAGA
This sequence comes from Garcialebias charrua, assembly GCA_038048925.1. Lineage (NCBI taxonomy): Eukaryota > Metazoa > Chordata > Actinopteri > Cyprinodontiformes > Rivulidae > Garcialebias > Garcialebias charrua. The sequence goes on along the minus strand of JBBPBX010085999.1, from coordinate 270 downwards.
AAAGCAAGTGCCAAATGCTAGCCTTGTTGTTTAACCTGTGACTATAACTCTTTCAGAAGCAAAGACTGACAAACCAAACACCCCTGAAAGAGACCTAAACCAATCTGAACTGTAAACAAAGTCTGCCAAGTCAAGTTCACTCACTCAAATGCTTATACAGGTAACCCCCGACCTACGGCGCCCGCGACCTACGGCAACCCGGACCTACGAACGTATCATATTTAATAATTTAATAAAAATATGGGGAAAAAAATTCTTTTTTTTTGTGTG
>JBBPBX010085998.1:0-14985 GCA_038048925.1 Garcialebias charrua | reverse complement strand
AAAGAAAAGGAAAAAAGAAAAAAGGAAAGAAAAAAGAAAGGAAGGAAGGGGGAAAAGAAAGGAAGGAAAAAAGAAAAAAAAAGAGAAAAAAAGAAAAAGAAAAGGAAAAAAGGAAAAAGAAAAGAAGAAAGGAAGGAAAAAAGAAAAAGAAAAAAGAAAAAAGGAAGGAAAAAAGAAAGGAAGGAAGGGGGAAAAGAAAGGAAAGAAAAAAGAAAAAAAAAGAGAAAAAAAGAAAAAGAAAAGGAAAAAAGGAAAAAGAAAAGAAGAAAGGAAGGAAAAAAGAAAAAGAAAAAAGAAAAAAGGAAGGAAAAAAGAAAGGAAGGAAGGGGGAAAAGAAAGGAAAGAAAAAAGAAAAAAAAAGAGAAACTGACTCACTGTGATTTCACTGGGAAGAACAAACTCATATGCAACCTTGCTCAAAGAACTTTTGAGGGGCATACGCAAGGAACGACCGAAAACAACAAAGGCACCAAAAGAACAAAAGACTGTCCACAAAAACTTTCAGCCGAGCAGAGGCAAAGACTTTCTCAAAGAACTGTCAAAACATGGTCATCAGACACAAATGGCCAGGATATACGGTCCGGATTTGGGGGGTCCGGACGAGAATCAGAACCCAGTGAACGTCTCACTGGGGGCTGGAACAAGAGAAAGCTGAACACGTTCTCCAAACAGACAAGAGAACAAATGGTCCTGAAGTCACTCACACCAGCAAAGGCCGCACCCATATTGATCTGTGAGGATCTGTCGTTGATCTTAGTAGCCGGGATCAAAACTACAGTTGCTATGATAAATTTTTAATGAAACACATAGGCGACATTTAGGGCCTGCTAGCGCGGGCCTCATGATTTTTAGTTATACTGTGCTCAGGTGGATCTGACGACTTGCTTCTTCTGGTTCCTGTAACTCTGTGGTGAAGCTGAAGGGGAGCAAGGGAAATGATCCTAGCTCCTGACCCCAAAACGAGTTAACTTTTATATTTTTGTTTTTGCAGCTGTCCTTGGCGGAGTGCATGTTGGGATTCTGATGTGTCACAAGGGGTACATTTTGGTAAATGATTATAATTTTAAAGAAAATGAGATGATATCGTAGATTATAGTTAGCTATATGGTTGTGAAAACCAAATTAGTGGTGGCAATAGGCAGAGGTTTAGGAAACATCTGACACTAGTGCTTAGGTTAAAGGATGGTAAATTAAATTTAGACACAATTTCCAATTTAACAACCAAATAACTTTGGCATAATTGAAACAAGGTAGGGTTTTGTTTCAAAAGGGGGTTAAGGGGCTGACAGATGTTTCTAAAAATAGAAAGGTTGAAATTGGTCTCTAGAAATAACTAATTAGAAATAACTAGATTGTAAATGTTTCCTAGAAACAACTAGGCCGAAAATGTTCCTAGAAATAACTAATTAACTAAAAGATGGTAAATACATTTTGGTATACAAAGAATAATAAGGATAACTGATAAATTTGCGTTATAAACAAAGTTCACTTGCGTTGATATTGAGGTGGCATTGGTCTTGAACGTTTGATTTTCTTTAATCATGTCATGGAGGAAGGAGTATTGGTGCAAGCATATTTCAAATGAGCAATTAACAACACTGTTTTTTTTTTTTCCTCTGTGAAAGTGTGTGTGAAGCAGGATGGGGGACGCCCCTTGGAAATGTTTCCTGCCTGCAGGCTCAAACCACTCAAACCTGAAGTGGACCTGATCAGAGGATGTTTAGAAATAATATGATGGTTCTGTAGATTTATAGCAATTGACTTGACTAGACGACATGTGACTTATTGACTCAGGAAAAAGGTGTATAGAACCACAGGTGTACAATGTTTTTTAATTATGCTCTGCCGCCGCTTGCTATGTTATTTTTTAATTATGCTCTGCCGCCGCTTGTGATGTTATTGTTATGTGTGTAATTTCTGCTATAAGCTGAGTGAAAAGGTACAGTATTTTTTGTAAGTATGAACCGCCTTAAAACTACTCATAATTAACCCTAATGAAGATTAAGCCTCTTCCAAACCAACTAACATGCATGATTCATTCTTTGTACTACTGATTTATAATTGATTGGGTGTTGTTTGCTGTGGCACATTCTGTTTATGATAGGTGGTTCCTGGAAATGCTCCAGCTGAGGGAGTTTTCTCAACGGAGTCCCGGGGAGGCAAGACCAGAACAGCCCTGGTCAGGAAGGACCCGTGGGGGGTCGCTGGACGCACACCCCAGGCAGTGCGTGTCAATGCCAGGGGATCCACACGGTCCAGTGTGCTCCAGCCCGTGAACCAGGAAGGAGCTAAAGGATTGGGCTGGACAACAAGAGGAGCTCGCATTCGAACTCTCATGCCTTGATAGACCCAAAGTAGTTGAATAAAGTTGCGTGCAATGCCGGGGGTCTGCCCTGAGCAACGCCAGGGGAATGCCCCTGAGGAGACAACTGCCTGATGCGGAGGAGGAACTTGGGAACTTAAGGTTCATAATTCTGCAATATCCTAAGCACTTACTATTATTATTGTTCATAGTTTGCATATATTTCCTTATATTCTACAATTTGCATATTAACAAATTGAGTCAAAATGTGGTGGCCAGACAAGAGGGCATAACTTGGAGGATTTTGAAAAAACTGATTGAATATTGTGTATATATGCATTAAACTACATTGTGTGTTGTGTGATTTTATTTCTTTTGGGATGGACCTCAGCAGAATGAGGTCCAAAGGGGGATTGTAGTGAAATAAAAATATATTTGTCTTCGTGTTTTACATTTATTTTGAAGGGGTTTTTCATACGGTGCTCAGATGATCAGTTTCTTTTGTAGAGTGATAAGGATTACTAAAGGACACAGGCAGATCTGTTCTGGTGAGGCTTGGGGATGATAATATAGCTGGTGCCTCTTTGTCCTGTCAGTTTTACGACTTTGTAATATATGACTGGGAGAATTCCACTAAAAGCCACTCTCTGGCTTTGCATGTTTGTTCAGTTAGAAAGTAACAAGAACAACTCTAAATATGTGAGTAGGGTATGATCTTTAATGTAATTTAATGTCCAGTTATACTAATTGGTCATGTAGTGGTCTACGAAAGTGTGTGTGTCTATAAGTACATTTATTTTAGTCATCGATGTGTCTCGATGCCCATCCCCCCAGGGGCTTGGGGAGACCACCCGAGCAAGCTGGGGGAAGGCAGTGGTATTTCCTGTTTTCTGGCAATAAAGAGGGGACAACAGTCTCTGAAACAAAACCCCCACAGAAGGGTATAAAAAGGTTCGAGCCGCCAACAGCAGGGCAGAAGTAGCCCACGGATCAGGTTGTATGTCTCTCTCTCCCCCCTCCTCTCTCCCTGTCTCTCTCCCCCCTCCTCCCTTCTTTCTTTCTCTCTCTCTCTCTCTCTTTTTCTCTCACTGTCCACGTTTAAAAGAAAAATGTAATGGATGTTAGGAATGAAACAAATGTATTCTGTGACTCTTTTTTAAACTTATGATTAATTAAACTGGTCTTTTGGAACTTTAAATTATGAGTGTTTGTCGTATTTTCAGCGTATTTTTCCTTTCTGATCCGAAGTGAACCAAATAACGAATTCTGGGGCGGATAAGATCAATACGTCAACAATACATATACAGCATTCTCTGACTAGCCTTATCTAAGGATGCCAAATGTGCCTTATGTGCCTCACTGCATATGCCACTTTGCCTCTATACCAACATCAACTACCTCATACATATACTGTGTACATTAACTTATATGCTGCTGTGCCACTCTTTGCAAATGTCAATGCTAGAACCTTCAGTTTATTTTATAGATATACTTTTTATACTACTATGCAAAAACTCAGGACAGTATTACACTTTTATTATTTCATTTTATGCTTATGTTCATTGGGTGTTTGGTGTTTCAGGGGTGTTTGGTGTTTCAGTGTTGGTGTAAATTTTCATACTTTTATACTATTATGAAAAAACTCAGGACAGTGTTACACTTTTACTATTTTATGCTTATGTTTATTAAATGTTTTAGTGTTTAGTGTTTAGATGGTTACTGTTGCACCGAGGGACTGAGAGAAACGCAATTTCGGTCCTGTGTATGTCCTGTACATATTGCAGTTCTGACAATAAAGTTGACTTTGACTTTTGTTCTTTCCTCATTCAGATCCTCTGTTCTTTCCTCATTCAGATCCTCTGTTGCAGACTCTGTTCTTTCCTCATTCTGATTATCTGTTGTTTCCTCATTCTGATCCTCTGTTATTTCCTCAATCTGATACTCAGTTGTAGACTCTGTTCTTTCCTCTGTTGTTTCCTTAGTTCTTTCCTCATTCAGATCCTCTGTTGTTTCCTTAGTTCTTTCCTCATTCAGATCCTCTGTTGCAGACTCTGTTCTTTCCTCATTGTGATCATCTGTTTTTTATACACTTTTACTTTGTCCTGTGATTGCTCACTTTCCTCAGTGGTATTTTGTCCTGTCTCGTCAGAGTTTGCATCTTGTGCTATACTACTATGTGCGTCCAAACATTCATGGGGATGAACAATTGACTGACCTATTCTGTCCCATTTTTTGTTTTTATAGGTTTTTTCTTTGATTTTGTAACTTTTGTATCCTCTTTTATATCGTCATTTTCATAATCATATCCTGTCTGCTGTTCTGACTGTGGTTGTTTAATTGAGATGTTTATTTACTTTATTATTATTATTATTCTATATCTTCATACATTTATGCAAATAAAAAATGTATATACTGTAAATATGGGAAGTTAACATGTCAGAGTCAGAGAATCTTTATTATCATTCGCACCACATGTGGTGCATTTGTTGAAACGAGATTATGTACACAAGGTCCCAGTTACATCCAACAATAAAATGAAAGAGAAGAACAATAATAAAAAAAATAGTAATAAATATTTAACAGAAAGTAAATATTTCACAGAAAAAAAACATGTTATAGCAAGGTCACAATTTGCTCAATTAAATTTTTTAAAATGACTTAAAATAGAAAACAAAAGACTGTACCTCAACTATAGAGACTAGTATAATTATTTCAAAGTGTTTTTGGTAGGGATGGGTCCGATCCGATACAGTATCGGTATCCGGTACCTGCATAGTTTCAGTATCTGGTATCGGTTCCAACCTGCCGATATTTTCCGATCCAGTTTCAAAGAGTATTTATGTTCAATCGCATTCTGTGACTGCTTAAACAGTGTGTGAGTTAAACCCAATGACGACACTTTGGGCCTCACATCAGGAAGAACCTAAACTTTAACAGTGAACAGGAGGTAGGTCTTCACCACACACCAAAGGTGAGCACAGACCGCTAGAGAGCGCTAAAGCGCTAATCCAGTTACAGCGGACCTAAACTTTTTGTCAGCGTTTTTGTGGTTTGACTAACTTTTATAATTCATAAGCGGATTTGTGCTATTTTTATTTAAAATGCAGTACCGCTAATAACTAATTATCTATCAGTAAAAACCAATAAACTTATTTACAAGCTCTTATGCTGGCTCCGTAGCTGCTTGTTTTACCTTTTTCCCCACCGTAAAGAGCAGAGAGGAGGGAGGGTTGGAGGGGGAGGGAGCAGAGCGGAGAACAGACTCGGATCTACCATGTAGGCAAATGATGCCGTTGCCTGGGGATCCCAATCAGCAGGGGCACCGGCCCCGCCGCGCCCCGGCCAGTCACCTACATCCCTAACATTGATCCTGCTTGTTAATGTACATTTAACATAAAAATAATTATAGTTACGATGAAAACGATCATTAAATACGCAATACAAAAACCGGTCGATTTCTTTATCCCCCTACTAAAAATGGACTATTCCATCTTGACATCTTCCGGGTCAGAGGTGAACTCGGGGGCTAATTCTGTGGCTAGCTGGTTGTGCTGGGTTTCTTGGATAAATCCGCAGAGAACCCCGCTGTTTCAAGCCAAATTAACGCGGCCGGAGGATTTTATTGTGTGTTTTGTGTCGACCACTCGACGGTGAGTCGTTAGTTTTATGTATTTTAGTTACTTTTCATTAAATCTGTTGACTACCTATAGAATCTTGACATCTTCCGGGTCAGAGGTGAACTGGACGCTAACTCTGTGTCTAGCTGGTTGTGCTGGGTTACTAATGGATAAATCCGCAGAGAACCCCGCTGTTTCAAGCCAAATTAACGCGGCCGGAGGATTTTATTGTGTGTTTTGTGTCGACCACTCGACGGTGAGTCGTTAGTTTTATGTATTTTGGTTACTTTTATGTATAAATGCAGTGGCGACACACCCGTGTATTTGAGATTTAAAAGTGGTTTTAGGGATTAAAAGATCATTCTCTTTTTTGTTAATTTTGTGTCCGAATAGAATATACGTAAAGTATTAAATAAATCTTTAGATTTTTGTAATTTCATCCTTTTAGGATCATTTTAGTTACTTTTCAGTTGGCAGTGTAGTACAAATATTGCATAACGCTGCCGGCTACCAATTGTCGAATATAAATAGCGGATTAGATTAGCTTCCCCTAATTTTCACAAGACATTTGTGCTTTTGAAATTGTGGACCTAAAAAAATTAATAAGCGTTTTGGAAATTGTGGAACAAATTTTTTGATTAGCGTTGCCCACCACTGCCACACACATCCTTCTTACTCATGGTTCAGTTGGAAAAACAAAACAAAAAAACGCTAAGTAAGCATGATGGGAAATACAACACAGCCACTCCCTTAACCAGCAAGGCAGTGGATTTTGTTGTCTTTCCCATAATACTTAGCAGTATTTTAGTTTTGAAAACTAAAAAAACGCTAAGCATTATGGGAAATACAACACAGCAACTGCCTTACTGGTTAAGGGAGTGGCTATGTTTTATTTCCCATCATTAGTTTGAGGTGCGGAGTGCTACGGAGTGCACCGTCTTCTGGCACAGGGTCAAGGAAAAAGCAAAAACAGACAAAGTTCAAACGAATGGTGGACAGAGTGAGTCAGCCAAAAACAATATAACGTCACCAGCGCAGGGCCAACCCATAAAAACAGGGCCGTCGAAGCCTGTCTGGTGACGGACTACCTAACCAAAGGGGGACTCTAGGAGTAAAAGAAAAACGATATAACTAGACTACCGATCTCACTCTGTCATTAGGCAAACAAAAAGACTCCAAACAGCTGGTCACCTCTAGACCAGCCACACAACCTCCTGGTTAAACCAAATTTAACCAAACTACACAGGTCAGCCTCCCTCTTCTGAGCAGGATCTAAATGTCACCAATGCAGCCTTCAGCCACCAAGTGCACCAAGCACAACAAAGCCAAAAAATGAGCAACTATTCCTAAGTGCATCAAGCACAGTCAACATTCACAAACACAAATGAACAGACACTTTCTAAGTGTATCTAGCACAGTCAGGACCAAACATGAGCAATCAGCTACTCACCAACAATCTTCTAAACAGAAGATCAACCTTCAAGACAGGGGCGGGCGGAGAACACCCCCACAGTACCATACAGTACCCAAACAGCTCAGCACAAAGCAACCAAACTCTGAGCTCACAACACTCCGCATCCAAGTACAGTCAACTTGAAGTTTATATAGGCGTGTCACTTAGGTGCTCCTGGCTGAACACACAAGCCTGATCATAATCAGACTAATTAATCAACAAAACAAGACTACAGCCAACACATACAAAAAACCTGTAGGTGTCAGCATGGGCAGCTTCCTCAGAATACATAACACCTCTACCACCAGTGTTTTGTATGGGGGTGATGTGGATGCCAGGTGAAAACATCTCACATCCGCACATGCAAAATGAATAGGACCCTAGAGAGCAACAATGTAGCGGTCACAACAGACAAACGGACTAAAAACATCATTAAAACTAGTCCGCCTAACCGCTAACATAATCAATGTCATGTTATCTTAAAACGTTCTGAAGCCAAACAGGCGACACTTGTCTAAGCTTACTCTGTAAGACTTATTTTTGTTAACAGACACCAAACCAACATCATGACCAAGGATGCCAGTGGGAGAGTGGATACTCTTCACAACAGCCAGAGGGAAACTGTCATTTTCTGCACGTGGCAGCTCCACCATGTCAGCTGCATCAGCACTGTTTCCAGCCACACTGTAATCACAGTAGAGACAGTTAGGCACAGATTCATTTGCAACATGTCCAATATAAGGCTGCAGTACTTCATTTCTCACAGACAGTGAAAATGTATTTTCTGCTGTACTTCCAGCCAATGGTCTCACATCATTCTTCACAACTCTTGCTTTGTTTTCTGCAGGAGCTAAAAAAGAACACAATGAAACAGGTGGAATTGTTTCTTCTGGATCCTCCTCAGTTAAGCTCACTGGGACTTCTTCGGCTTCAGAGCTAATTAAAAAACATTCACTCAGGTCAATGTAATGTTCCTTCAGCTCATCAAAGTTTTTAAAATCCCCATCTTTAACTGGGATTAAGTCAGATTCATTTTCATGTTTAATTTCAAGTTCAGTTACATGAAAAAAGAAGAAACTGTCACCCAAGTTGATGTCATCCTCAATCATCTCCTCCTGAAGACGATGTGAGGACAGTAAAAGTTTCTTCTCCTCCACTGGAGTTGGTTCTCCTTCACAATTCATCATGAAGCTGTTGCTTAAATCAACATCTTCATTCTCTTCCTCTGGTTGATGTTCCTGAGGCGCCACCTCCTGTAGAAGTGTGAGAGGCTCACCTTCTTGAATGAAAGGCTCTGGTGTCACCTTTAGATGACACACAGTAGGAGACAAATGGTGATCTCCCCTTTGTGCAGTATGGAGCTCTCTCAATTCTCTCTGCAACTCTTGGTCCAGAAGACGTTTCTCCTCTTCAAGAGCGGCATAAAGTCTTTGTCGTTCTAGTTCCTGTTCTTTTAAGAAAGTCTGTTTAAATTGTAGTTCCCTTCTGGAAGTTTCGAGCTGCTGTAAAATGAGCTCTTTTTCTTTCCTCAATTGTTCTTCAAGCTCTTCTTTTCTTAAAGCAACTTCATTTTCATTGGAATGTCCATAATCAGGCATTACAACAACCCCAAGTTGAATTAATTCAGTCAGTAGTCCACCCTCAAACCAACCATCATGTTCGTATTCTCTAGTGTCGATTTTAAAATGGTTTGCTATACTCAACATCTGCTCTCTCGTGCAGTTTATATAGACATCAAACGTGGGCTGTTCAAGAAATCTCTTCAAATTGAATGCCATGTTTGTGAACAAAACAGCTAATTCAGTCAGCTCACCACCAAAACAGTCCACAGAGACCACAGTGATCCAAAACACAAATGTCCTCTTGCTCTTGTATGTACCACAAGGAGCAGCACACACACACACACACACACACACACACAGCTGACAGCACTTAACACTATCAGTACCAAAGAGAGGCTTCATTCAGATTCAAACTGCTGATTATAAGCCCAATCAGCAACTAGGAGCTGGTCCTGTCAGCTCCAGAGAGAGTGCAAACTACAGCACACAGCTGTCAACACACACCAAATGTAAAAAAAGGAGCAATTATATTAACTACGGTCCAAAAACACTTGGCTTCAAAAGACTTCACAACACTCAATATTTTAAGCACAAAAAACTCAATGTCTGCTCAAAACCAGACTTCCACAAACATGCACAGCGCTGGACCCACCTACGAGTCAAACCAACAGCAGGTTTATTAATTAACCCAACAAGGATCAACAACCCAACAATGACTCAAAAATCCAGACAATGTCTCAAAGATCCAGTCAAGGACTGAAAAAGGATTCAAAAATCCAGACAAGGACTCAAAAAGGATTCAAAAATCCAGACAAGGACTCAAAAAGGATTCAATATCCCGGATGAGGCGCCCAAAATATGTTACGACCGGTAAAAGTCACAACATACAAGATGGACGCAGGACACAGAAAAAGGTTTAAAAAGTTTATTTAAACTAAACTAAAGACTTCGGTCGAGGTCATCCCAGGTTGACTCCCTCAAGTCAGAAGCCGACAGTCCTTCTTCTGGCGCCCACGTCAGGAAAATAAAGAAAACAAAGTGACAACTGAAAGATGGGTAAGGGTAAAGCGGCCAAAAGGAAAAATAAGGCTACCCAACAGAGCCAACTCCTATAGAGCCGTTGAACCCTGTTGGACAGCGGGCTACCTGTACCAAAACTCTAGGCCTAATAGATGGAACTAAAGCGAAAACAGGACTACCAGCTTTACCCAACCAGAAAGTTATGAAAGTAATTATATGCAAAAAAGAAGAGAGGCATGAGCCAACACAGCTGCCTCTAACAATGTCAATGTCAATTTTATTTATATAGTAGGCATGTAACGGTTGTAATGGGTTTACCGAACCGTTTCGGTACAACACGTTCGGTTCGGTCCATCTCCGTACCGTTTCGGTTATTTTTTTTCACTCATTGAACATTAATATATGCGCCGCGGAACATAATTTCGTGGGCGCGTTTCAGCACAGAGCTTTTATCGCGTAGCACGCGCAGCATTATTAGCCATTAGCTGCTCGCTCCGGTCTCCTGTTTTGGGAACGTTATGGCTTTCTTGTTAAGACGAGCGCACATTCAAAGCTGTGTGTGTGGACGACCCTGCAGCAGCTGCGTGAGGCAGCTCTGTGCAGCAGACAACAAGTCTCACGTGAACGCGCTTGAAACTACGTCATCGGAATGTGAACGAAGACACCGTAGCTGTGCGCTAACAACACAGCAGCTGCATTTAAACTACTTGTTCAGGTAAATTAGATCAGTCCAGAGCAATAACACAAACTGTATGAGTTCTGAATCTAAGTCTGAATGTTGTTATATGCGCAGGCTTTAAAGTTACTGATCCTCGCTACCGCTACGAGACATCCATCACTCAAAAAGTTCAGCTCTTTATGAAAAAACTGTATTGTCAACAAGCCTTGGAGCTCATTAAAGCCCTGATGAGATGAGTGAGAGCTTCAACCGTTCAAGAAGAGGTAATTATTTTATTATTATTATCTAAATAATCTTTTTTGTTTAAAATCATAATCTTATTAACTTACATTCCCCATCCATCAAGTACATTATTTTATCAACTGAAGTTATTGAAGTTCCATGATTTGGTAGACTATAATATTTTATCAGTTATGTATAGGGCTCAAAATAATGCATTACCTTTAAATATCCAAATGCATTTTGTTAAAAGACAAAGTTGTTATAATCTTAAGGGGACAGAGATGTTTGTAAAACCACAATTCAGAACTAGTTTGAAGGGACGTTCTACCTCAATCCAGGGAATTAGATTATGGAATGGCTTGGAGAATGTAGTTAAAAATGCCAAGTCAATGTTTACATTTAAGAAAATGATCAAAACAAATGTGTTAAAAAATATATATGAAATAGCGTAATGTGTATTGTATTAGTTAGAAAATTAGAAAGAGTTAGTCATTTTGTACTGTTGGTTGAAGATTATTATTGTTTAATCTGATTGTTGGAAAAAAGGGGCAGATATAATAAGATTTATTCTTCTTTCTGCTACCTTTCATTTTTTATATTTTGTACATTATCATTTATGGGATTGTCTTGTATTGTTTCTTTTGTAAAAAAATGAACAAATTTAATAAACATAAACTTGTTTTTTTATCTCTTTGTTTTATTACAAGTCTGGGACAGAGGTACCTGCTCTATACTACCACTTCAGGGACAGACATCCACCAGAGATCATCTGCAGCTAAGAAGTGTGTGATGACTGAACTGAACTCTGAACTGTTCCAGCACCTATCCCACTTGGAGGAGCAGGTCCAAGAAGTTGTGAGTACAGTAATGAGGACAAATACAGCCACACTGCTGCTACTGGACAAAAACTTGATTAGTTAGATTGTAAACAGTCTGTTGCTGCTTATTGTTCTGACTGTTATTGTATTTATTAAGATTTTTATTATTGTTAATATAGCTATGCTGTCAGGGGTTTCATGCCCCTAGTAGGGTCACCCAAGGCAGACAGGTCCTAGGTGAGGGACCAGACAAAGTGCAGCCCAAAAACCCCTATGATGAGTGAAATAAATGGACTAAGTTTTCCCTCGCCCGGACGCGGGTCACCGGGGCCCCACTCTGGAGCCAGGCCCGGAGGTGGGGCACGCTGGCGAGCGCCTGGTGGCCGGGCTTTTACCCATGGAGCCCGGCCGGGCACAGCCCGAAGAGGAGACGTGGGTCCCCCTTCCCATGGGCTCACCACCTGTGGGAGGGGCCAAAGGGGTCGGGTGCAATGTGAGATGGGTGGTGGCCGAGGGCGGGGACCCTGGCGGTCTGATCCTCGGCTACAGAAGCTGGCCATTGGGACATGGAATGTCACCTCTCTGGTGGGGAAGGAGCCTGAGCTAGTGTGTGAGGTTGAGAGTTTCCGACTAGAAATAGTCGGACTCACCTCAACGCATGGCTCTGGCTCTGGAACCAGTTTCCTTGAGAGGGGTTGGACACTCTTCCACTCTGGAGTTGCCCCTGGTGAGAGGCGCCGAGCAGGAGTGGGCATACTGGTTGCCCCCCATCTTGGTGCCTGTACGTTGGGGTTCACCCCGGTGAACGAGAGGGTAGCCTCCCTTCGCCTACGTGTGGGGGGACGGGCTCTGACTGTTGTTTGTGCCTATGCACCAAACGGCAGCTCAGACTACCCACCCTTTTTGGAGTCCTTGGAGGGGGTATTGGAGAGTGCGCCTCCTGGGGACTCCCTTGTTCTACTGGGGGACTTCAACGCTCACGTGGGCAATGACAGTGAGACCTGGAGGGGTGTGGTTGGGAGGAACGGCCCCCCTGATCTGAACCAGAGTGGTGTTCTGTTATTGGACTTCTGTGCTCGTCATGGATTGTCCATAACGAACACCATGTTTAAGCATAAGGGTGTCCATATGTGCTCTTGGCACCAGGACACCCTAGGTCGCAGTTCGATGATCGACTTTGTTGTCGTCTCATCTGATCTGCGGCCGCATGTCTTGGACACTCGGGTGAAGAGAGGGGCGGAGCTGTCAACTGACCACTACCTGGTGGTGAGTTGGCTCCGATGGTGGGGGAGGATGCCGGTCAGACCTGGCAGACCCAAACGTATTGTGAGGGTCTGCTGGGAACGTCTGGCAGAGTCTCCCGTAAGACGGAGCTTTAACTCCCACCTCCGGGAGAGCTTTGAACACGTTCCGAGGGAGGCGGGGGACATGGAGTCCGAGTGGGCCGTGTTCCGCGCCTCTATTGTCGAGGCAGCTTATCGGAGCTGTGGCCGCAAGGTTGTTGGTGCCTGTCGTGGTGGCAACCCTCGAACCCGGTGGTGGACACCGGCAGTGAGGGATGCTGTCAGGCTGAAGAAGGAGTCCTATTGGGCCTTTTTGGCTTGTGGGACCCCGGAAGCAGCTGATAGGTACCGGCAGTCCAAGCGGCATGCGGCTCGGGTGGTTGCTGAGGCAAAAACTCGGGCGTGGGAGGAGTTCGGAGAGGCCATGGAGAATGACTTCCGTACGGCTTCGAGGCGATTCTGGTCCACCATCCGGCGTCTCAGGGGGGGAAAGAGGTACGCGACCAACACCATTTATGGTGGGGGTGGCGTGCTGCTGACCTCAACTCGGGATGTTGTGAGTCGGTGGGCGGAATACTTCGAAGACCTCCTCAATCCTACTGGCACGTCTTCCACTGAGGAAGCGGAGCCTGGGGACTTTGGGTCGGGTTCTCCGATCTCTGGTGCTGAGGTCGCCGAGGTGGTTAAAAAGCTCCGCGGTGGCAAGGCTCCGGGGGTGGATGAGATTCGCCCAGAGTTCCTTAGGGCTCTGGATGTTGTAGGGTTGTGTTGGCTTACGCGACTCTGCAATATCGCGTGGACATCGGGGGCAGTTCCCTTGGATTGGCAGACTGGGGTGGTGGTTCCCCTATTCAAAAAGGGGGACCGTAGGGTGTGTTCCAACTATAGGGGGATCACACTCTTAAGCCTCCCTGGTAAGGTCTATTCAGGGGTTCTGGAGAGGAGGGTCCGTCGGATAGTCGAACCTCGGATTCAGGAGGAGCAGTGTGGTTTTCGTCCTGGTCGTGGAACACTGGACCAGCTCTACACCCTCAGCAGGGTCCTGGAGGGTGCGTGGGAGTTTGCCCAACCAGTTTACATGTGCTTTGTGGACTTGGAGAAGGCATTCGACCGCGTCCCTCGGGGGGTTCTGTGGGGGGTACTCCGGGAGTATGGGGTACCAGGCCCTTTGATAAGGGCTGTTAGGTCCCTGTACGACCGGTGTCAGAGCTTGGTCCGCATTGCCGGCAGTAAGTCAGGCTCGTTTCCGGTGAGAGTTGGACTCCGCCAAGGTTGCCCTTTGTCACCGATTCTGTTCATAACTTTTATGGACAGAATTTCTAGGCGCAGCCAAGGTGTTGAGAGGATCCGTTTTGGTGACCTTAGAATCGCTTCTCTGTTTTTTGCAGATGATGTGGTCCTACTGGCTTCATCAGTTCGTGATTTACAACTTTCACTGGAGCGGTTTGCAGCCGAGTGTGATGCGGCCGGGATGAGGATCAGTTCCTCCAAATCCGAGGCCATGGTCTTGAGCCGGAAAAGGGTAGCATGCCCTCTCCGGGTCGGGGAGGAGGTCCTGCCCCAAGTGGAGGAGTTTAAGTATCTCGGGATCTTGTTCACGAATGAGGGAAAACTGGAGCGTGAGATCGATAGGCGGATAGGTGCAGCATCCGCAGTGAAGCGGGCGCTGTACCGGTCTGTCGTGGTGAAGAGAGAGCTGAGTCAAAAGGCAAAGCTCTCAATTTACCGATCGATCTACGTTCCCACCCTCATCTATGGTCATGAGCTTTGGGTTATGACCGAAAGAACAAGATCTCGGATACAAGCGGCTGAAATGAGTTTTCTCCGCAGGGTGGCTGGACTCTCCCTTAGAGATAGGGTGAGAAGCTCAGTCATCCGGGAGGGACTCGGAGTAGAGCCGCTGCTTCTCCACATCGAGAGGAGCCAGTTGAGGTGGCTCGGGCATCTGGTTAGGATGCCTCCTGGACGCCTCCCTGGTGAGGTGTTCCGGGCATGTCCCACCGGGAGGAGACCCAGAGGAAGACCCAGG
>JBBPBX010085997.1:0-14985 GCA_038048925.1 Garcialebias charrua | reverse complement strand
TGTTGTTGTTGTTGTTGTTGTTGTTGTTGTGTTGTTGTTGTTGTTGTTGTTGTTGTTGTTGTCGTCGAAAATTTGTATTTTGAAGCTGATTCACGCAGTTTCCCGTTTTGCTAGCTGTGGAGGCTACAGCTGCCTGTACTCTCTAAAAAAGCTAAGTCTGGTCCTCTGGACATTCAAAAAACAAAACAAAACTTGTTGGAGCAAGCTGGACAGGCAGCAGTTGTGGAAAATTTGCTGTTTTATGGACGGCGGTTTTACAATGTAAACAAATGCAGAATCCGGTGGAGGGAGGGAGGAATGGAGGAAATGGCTTCACCAACAGTCCAGAGTAGGAAATTAACTCTTTTTTCACTTCATTGTGGCTCTGAAATGCATGTGTTTTTTGATAATTATGTAGGGTACTGTGTTAGGATACGCACGCATTACCGTTAGCGCCCAAGGCCGCTAAGCAATGCTAACAGTAGCCCCGGCCTCATGTCTCTGGAGAGCATTGTGGCACGGATACCGTACCGAACGTCGCCGGGAAGCTTTTTTCAATCAACAATTACTACAAGAAGTGATGTATGATGTGTTTTTTATTTGGTTAGACCACGACCAAGAAAGAAAACTGTTCCTTGTGGTGTTGTTTTTGGCGCGAAAGGCTACAGGAATGCACGCCTATGTAATCACAGGGCCTGCTACTTACGCTCAACACGCAGCCTTTTTTGCTAGCCGGCATGCAGGAAGCTGTCAGGGCCAACCCCCTCTCCGCCTAGGCCGAACGACCTAGCGGGCTCGAGGTTAGGCACCAGGTCGCGGCGAAGTCCAGACCTGGTCCATACCCGGTCTGGCCTCGCTCCCCGACCGTGACGGCACTCTGGAACGAGGCTGCTGCAGCGCCCGCAAAAATCAGGGCCCCAGCAGCCTCCTTTGTGGGAATCACGAGAGTGGAGGCTTCACGGAGAAATGATATTATTCTCTCATGTTTCGGGCTTGTCTGTGGGGCCGTATGACTCCACAGCCGCACTGGCACTCAGGCTTCCCTCCACAAACAGACTAGTTTTTGGCAGTCGGGTGTCCAAGAATAAAAACAGCTCAAACAAGGTAACAATAAATAAATGTTTCATGTTTGGTGTAACTGTTAAGGCGCAGTCGAAGCCGTGTAAAAACCACAGCCCGCCACCCCTCATAAAATCAAATGTCGCCAGCTCAGCTTCAACGCTGCCCAGCAGTCGACACGAAAAGGTGAATAAACATACAGACGCCACGTTTATTAATCCGCCTATGGCGCAGACGAAGCCGTGGAAAAACCACAGCCCGCTGCCTCTCATAAAATCAAACGTCGCCGGCTCAGCTTCCACGCTGCCCAAAAGACGACTCGAAGAGGTAAATAAACATCCAGGCGCCATGTTTTTTAAGCCTCGTGTGGCGCAGACAAAGCCGTGTAAAAACCACGGCTCGCTGCCTCTCATAAAATCAAATGCTGCCGGCCCAGCTTCCACGCGGCCCAGCGGAGGACACGAAAAGGTATTTAAACATCCAGATACCATGTTTATTAAGACTCGTGTCGCGTAGACGAAGCAGTGCGAAACCCACAGCTCGCCGCTTCACATTGGGTCACGTGACGCTAGCTCTGCTCTCGTGCAGGCTAGCAGAGCTCTGCTACCGTCTCATCACGTGTTTAACTGGCGTCCCACACACAGGAGTGACACCACCTCTCTGCAGCTCGTCAACAGCTCCAAACGAGGTAAAAAGGGACAAAACACTCAGACTGATCAAGCACTGCCGCCTAAAAGACGAGCAGTGCCCAGCGGGAGCGGCGCATCACCACAACGAGCGCTCCCCATGTCAGCAAACGTGTCGACGTCAGACGCAGGGGCGGACCACGTCTCTGACGCAATAAGCCGGCCCCTTTTTGGGCGGGGCCCCCGTGGGTTACCATGGTAACGGAGGGAGGCCCCAACGACTGGCTGCCGCGAATGACGCGCACGAGGCAGCAAGACCTTGCGCTGCCTCTGAGCAGAAGATGCGAGCAGTGGCAGCAGAAATGCAGTTAGACAAATGGCTGTCCAAACTCATAAGAAAGGGTTATGCACTTCAGTTGGCAACAAAACCACCACCTTTCAAGGGGATTCTGGAAACAGTGTTGTCAGACCCACATCAAAACTCCCTGCTGTCAGAAATTCAAGAAATGCTGACAAAGGGAGTGAGCTTCAAGTTGGCAGAGGGAGAACAGAACAATGGGTTCTATTCTCGTTATTTTCTCGTCCCCAAGAAGAAGGAGGCTCGAGACCAGTCTTGGATTTGTCGGGTTTCAACAGACCCATTTTATGCTGGTGAAAATTCTCAGTCGTCCAGGACATGATAAAATCAAAAAAGGTGTTCAATACAGAACAACTGGACTTTATTTGTAGCAAACAAGACGTTTCGCTTCTCATCCGAGGAGCTTTATCATTTAGTGACTCAAGTGGAGTGGATCAATTAGATCCATTTTAGTGAGAGGGTTTCACATGCTCACAATAAAACAGCTGCTGAAGAATGTTCACAAGGGGGACTGGTTCACATCCCTCGATCTGAAGGATGCTTACTGGCACATCAGCATCATCCCTCAACAGACTGGTATTCGGCTACTCGTTAGCGCCCAGAACTTTTTCAAAGTGTGTGGAAGCAGCGATACACCCTCTTCGCTCAGCAGCGATGCAGATTCTTTTTTATTTAAACGATCTGCTCATTTTAAGCAGATCGGGAGAGGAAGCAGCAGCTCAGACCAGGGTGTTGGCAGAACACCTTCTGGACCTGGGATTTGCTGTAAATTGGACAAAATCTCCGTAATCCCAGCACAGTCCATTGTTTACCTGGGGATAGAACTGGACTCTTGCTCGATGAGAGCGCGCCTGTCAGAGCAGAGGGCAGCCGATCTGATGGCACAGCTGAAGCGCGTCCAACCGGGGAATGTGGGGACGGCGGCAACAATTATGCGGCTATTAGGCCTGATGGCAGCCGCTCATGTGGTGATAAAGTTGGGTTGATGACACATGAGATCGACCCAACGTTGGTTTGCCAGCCTGTGCGTGGACCCGGTGCGCCAGAAGCGCAGGATGGTACTGGTTCCCCCATACGTAAGGTCAGACCTACGTCACTGGAAAAGCACCCGCATCCTGAAGGTGGGTGTCTCCATGATCACACCTATGTCTCACATCCCAGTGTTCACAGACGCTTCTCTAATGGGATGGGGGGGAACGTGTCTGTCCCAATCGGTGGGGGGAAGGTGGCCAAGCCACATTCACCTTCACATAAACGTTCTGGAACTAATGACAGTCCAGAAGGTTTTACATCATTTTTCCCATCTGGTTCAGCAACAACATGTACTAGTGCTCACCGACAACCAGGTGGCAGCATCGTACATCAATCGTCTGGGGGGATCTCGCTCAGCTGCTGCACGTTGCCAGACAACTGCTGCTGTGGGCTCAACAGAACCTGCTCTCACTGAGAGCAGTGTACATCCCTGGGGTGCTGAACGTGGGAGCAGACGTCATGTCGAGGGGGGGTCCACGTCAAGGGGACTGGTCCCTCCACTCAGACATAATAAATCAGATCTGGACCAGGTTCGGGCGCGCAGATGTAGACCTCTTTGCAGCCCGAATTAACAGAGAGTGTCCACTCTGGTGCTCACTGAACACCAAAGACGACCCCCCGCTGGGAGTGGACGTTTTTGCGCTCAGCTGGTGGTCAGAGAAAAGCCTGTATGCTTTCCCACCAGTCTCTCTCATCCCGAGGCTACTGGAGCGAGTCCGGGAAGAGAAACTGTCTCTCATCCTTGGGGCCCCAGAGCGCAAGTATGCCCCCTGGTTCCCAGACCTGCAGCAGCTGCAGTGGACAGTCCTCTACAGCTTCCTTGGAGGGAGGATGCTCTCCTCCAAGCAGGAGGGGCGATCAGACATTTCCCGGAAATAGGCCAACGCCTTTGGGCCTGGAAGCTGAGCGGCGCCGCCTAACAAATTTAGGCCTCACCCCAGCCGTGGTCAGGACAATTCAAGACGCCCGCGCGTCGTCCACTACTACGCTTTATGCGTCTATAAGTGAGCAGCTTTTCAGCAGTGGTGCAGGGATAGAGACATCGAGGCCACAGCATGTGACATTGGCTGTGTTCTGTCGTTTCTACAGCTGCTGTTGGAGAGAGAGCTAGCTTTTAGCACGATAAAAGTGTACACGGCGGCTTTTTCATCGTGTCACGAGGGTTTCGCTGGCAGGACGTTATTCATTCATACACTGATGAAACGTTTCCTGAAGGGCGTTAGACGCCTTAGACCCTTGAAGCGTGACTCCTCAGTGGGATCTGGCATTAGTTTTGGGCGCTTTAACCAAAGCTCCTTTTGAAACCTTAGGGGAGGTGTCAATGAAGTTTTTGTCCATAAAAAAACTGCTCTTCTGTTGGCACTCACGTCTGCAAAGAGAGTGAGTGACCTATGTGCACTTTCTGTGACTCCCTCTTGTTTACAAATTAAACCTGATGGCAGCTTAGCAACTTTGAGGCCTATCCCGGCTTTTATTCCAAAGTCGATCACCAGCAGTTTTAAATCACGGACAATAACTCTGAGCGGGTTCCATCTCCCTCCTCATTCGTCGGAGGAGGAAGTTAGGTCACATCTACTATGCCCAGTTAGGGCTCTCAGATGTTATATGGCACGCACAGCGGACATGCGCCTTTCTCAAAATCTGTTTGTCCATTATAGGGACGACTCAGCGGGTCGTGCTCTGTCCTCTCAGCGCCTCTCTCACTGGCTGTGTGAAGCCATAACAGAGGCTTACAAAGCTGCAGGGAAGGAGCCTCCTGCGTCTCTGCGAGCTCATTCGACGTGAGCAATGGCATCATCCACAGCGCTGCATGGTGGGATGTCGGTCAGCGACATCTGTCAGGCCGTAGCATGGAGCTCGCCCTGTTCTTTCACCCGTTTTTATTTACGGGATGTTTCTACTTTTTCTATGACTCATTCAGTCCTGGGAGTCCTGGATAAGTAATGGGAGTTCACCTCCTAATGTTCTAACTGTCCGCTGTACATAGTTCATGTGACAGTTTGACTTTTACCCTTTTTTGTGAAAGTTTTTGCAGCCAGAGAGTGATCCTCTCCAGCAATGTAAAAAAAGAAAAAAACACAACAACAAAACATTCGTTTTTCAATGTTGTGGCCCGCTGTTCAGCAGCAGGGCACGTCTGGAGGTTGATTAAAGGCCTGCAGGCCTTCCTCCAGCCCACCACCGGCCCTCCCTCATGCATGAGGAAGGACGTGCTTATTGGGATTAGGTGAGCAGATGCTCCTCGTTGGTTGGATCCAGCGTGGCATGGACTATTTCCTGCTTCGCCCTTTCCAATAGGAGCTAAAGGGCTACGCTATACGAAGTTAGAACGTTGGTTACGTATCGTAACCCCAGATTCTACGAGTATAGCAGCGGAGCCCTTTAGCTATCGGGCCACTCTGTATCCAAAATGGCTGAATGAATTAGCTATTTTTGGAGGCAAATTCACCTCGGTCGAGGGGTTTTACAGACCGAGGGGTGGGCCCATCCGGTAGGTGGGCGTGGACTAAAAGGTTTTCAGTAGGCGCTGACGCGCGGGGGGGTTTCCAATAGGAGCTAAAGGGCTCCGCTATACTCGTAGAATCTGGGGTTACGATACGTAACCAACGTTTTTTACCTTGTTTTGATGAAAATTCCTTCGTGGCGGCAGCCATTTTGAATGACGACGTCAGTCGACGTCGTTCAAAACTCCGCCCCTTCTGTTCTCTGATTGGCTCGAACAAAAATCTACCGGAGAAATGGTTGTGGATGGGAGAAGTCCCAGACTGTGCAGTGAAGGGAAATGAGAATTGAGCGGAGCTGTGCAGGAAGGCGAGGGCCAGGCTAACATGGACACTGTGTTTCCTTCAAATACACTATGTAGAATGGAGAAAATGGCCGTGTGCGCCCCCTCCTGGACACACTGGGCATTACCCATGATCAGTACAGTACTGTACTTGGATCACACGCAGCATACTTTCCATTACATCTACGTATAAATGAATATGTCTGTGGTGCAGAATGAGTACAAATGTCTGCTCTGGAAGTAAAACACTCACAGAGTGAGTTGTGCCTCTGTCCCGACGTGGAAACTAACGATGAAAGCGGAAGAGAGGATGATGACGTCACGTAGCCGTTTGATTTCCCATCATGCATCACGCTCTTCAACCGCTGAAACAGCTAAAAAATAACAAAAACAAGAATTTAAGCTGGCAAAACTATTCAGGCTTTCTGTTTTTTTCAGTTTCTATTGAATTTGAAGCCAGAATTTTTCCACATTTTTTCATTCATTCAACCTTTATTTAGTCAGGTAAATCTTTTGAACCTCATGGGCTCATTTACGAAAGCGACCTGTTAAAACTAAAGAACAATGAACAGCAGTGGTAGAATTTTTAAACAATAAACAATAAACAAACAAACAATAAACAATAGAAAACAAAAGAGAGAAAAAAACAAAAGAAAGTTTTTTTTTTTTTTAAACAAAGTATCAAAAAACTAGCAAAACAATTGCAACCGTGAGTCAAAACCATAGTGGTACAGACAGACCCACATAAAACACGATGAGCGTTACTTCATATTAGTTGAGATGTGATTAGCCGGTGGGGGTGCTGCCGTTGGATGACCCTCCCCTGGGGTCATCCTACGATTCTTCAGATAATGTAATGTAATGTAAATCAGCTAATGAGAATGGTTGTATTCATAATGTAATGAATTAGAAAATGTATTGTGAATGTTGGACGAGGTTCTTAAAAATCTCCTTCTTAGATAATGCAATGTGAATCAGATAATGTAATGTGAATCATTGGGCTGCGTCTGCGCCTTGTTCACACACAAATACCCATAATGTAATGAATTAGATAATGTAATGTAATGTGAAACACACAAATACCCATAATGTAATGAATTAGGTAATGTAAACAACACAAATACCCATAATGTAATGAATTAGATAATGTAATGTAAACAACACAAATACCCATAATGTAATGAATTAGATAATGTAATGTGAAACAACAAATACCCATAATGTAATGAATTAGATAATGTAATGTGAAACAACACACAAATATCCATAATGTAATGAATTAGGTAATGTAATGTAAACAACACAAATACCCATAATGTAATGATAATATAATATACGGTGAATCGGATAGGCTACGTCAATGCGTCTGTGCGCCTTGTTCAATGAGGTTGGTAGGAGTGCGGTCTATGTAGGAGTGCGGTCTATGACACGCCAGGAATGTAAGTTGACAAGGTGTACAGATGCATTAACGTGCACCAAAGGGGGCCACGGGGGTCTGTCTCAACTAATTTTTTGGACAAAACAGCAATTGTCAATTACTCTGCTGCTTGACCTTTGCTGTTTTTCTTTCATACCATAAAATTTACAATTATAATTTATAATCACAGAAACTGTGCAGTTACTCTTTTATGATAATACATTTGCGCAGCTTTGTTCATTAATCATACATGTCCTCTGGTGCTGTAGCCCATATTAGTCCAAATATTCCTGGCCAGAGCTGCTCTGCCAAGATGAAGCAGCGGCAGAGCAGCCGACTCCAAACCCAAAGGTTGAAGGTTTGATCCCCAGCATTGCCTACATGTGGCAACGCAAAATAATAACTACACACAGCGTTTAAATTTATTATTATCTAAAGTGACTAAAATAAGTTAACATTTTATGTAGAAAAGGCATTTTTTATTCATTTACTGATTATTCAATTCCTCTATACATGTATTTTATACATTTAAATAGAATATTGTTGCAAGGACGTCGCCATGGCGCTGGTTTACACTGCAATGCATTCTGAAAAAAACATTTTTACCATTCATGCTTTATGGTAATCATGAAATTAACAATGATAATTTATCATCATAAAAGATTAACTGTGCACAGTTACTTTTTTATCAAAGTAAATTGGACTGGCTTTTCAACATTTTGATCGCTGTTATTTTGACAAATTAATGCCCATGTTTTGATCCGTAATGTGAATAACATCACATTTCTCTCCTTGTATTTTTAATAAATAAGCCCATTGTTATGAATAACCCACTTAAAAGTGATTTGCAATTTAGTCGTGCTGTTTAATTATATTTTTTGTATTTTTTATTCGGGCGGATATATATTTTTAAGCCAGGTAGCTGATCGTTTGGTTTACAGCCACTTATTAAAAAGCTCTGTAAAGCAAACGATTCAGGAACGCAAATAGCAGTTTGAGACCAAGGTTCACTGAGGCCAAGAATACCTGAACGCACACACAACACAACGCAAGGCGCACAAAAGTCAAAATATCAAGCCATTCAGGGGCAATTGTAGAATATGTCCTTAGGGGTGCTTTGCCTCCAGTGCTGACAATGACTCTTGGCTTGAACAGGGGGGCCTGGCCAATTCAATTCAGTTTATAGTTCCAAGTCACAACAGAATCATCTGCAGGGCACTGAACAGAAACATTTATCTGAGGAGCAGACTGCAGGCCATTGGCGTGAGAAGCATTTGTAATGTGTGTGGGTCTGGGGGTCCATCCATCCATTATCTTTTACCTGCTTCTTCCATTTTGGGTCACGGGAGTCGGCCGCTGGCCTTTATCATCTTTGACACATTTCCAAACTTCCTTTAGTTTTTGAAATGGAATCAACTGCATTCCAGCTTCTAAACACTCAGGGTAACACGTGTCTGAATTACATGTTCCCCACTGACAACATTTAAAGGAGAAATCAAATCAAATCTGAAAAAATTGATATAACAAGAATTTCATATAGTAAACAACAAACATAAGCATACTGTGTATGCTTTTTTCAAGTCAGTAGCTTAAAGAAATAGTTTTTTACATTTTTCCTGCTACATGCCGAAGTGCAGTGATTTCTGTAATAATTTTCTGGAGGACCGGAAATGACGCATATTTGTCCTCCTTTGCTACCTTCCAACAACACTGAAGCTAGAAACCCATCATTACTGTCCTCCTGTCTGTCATTTAAAATGGAAGCAGAAGACTTTTTTGAATCCGAAGGATATCACTTTGGTTTGTCAAAAACTGGTGGTTGGAGAGGTGTTTATTTTCATCTCTTCATCTTAAATTAATACATGTAGGGAATTTGAGTCTCGGGTGTGCTGCAACGGTTTTACATCTCTGTTGTTCAGAACCACCTGGGACTCAATTTTATTATACACTTTAGACATTTATTCATAAACATCCTCATAAAAGTCACATACTGTATAGGGAATGGAATGAGCACTATGGTTATGGGTGGCAGGATGACATCACGCTCGCCCCCTATGCCTATGCTCACTCACAATTATGCATTTAGACAATAAGGGCCTGGGTTAGAGTTGGAGTGGAGGGGAAACTGGTACAATGCCAGCCTTTGCTCCTTCTCTTTCCTTTTTAAGTACACTTTAGAACAACACTCACCAACAGTACATTTGGGGACGGGGTGTGTGTGTCGGGGTCTTGATTTGTTAATTTCAATTTTATTTATTTATGTATTATTTATATATATATATATATATATATATATATATATATATATATATATATATATATATATATATATATATATATATATATATATATATATATATATATATATGTAACATAGTTAATATTGAATATAATTCCACTTGTCATTACTTCCAAGTTTAGGTTCATGTGTAATGGGTGAAACAGCGCCCCCTCTGGCTGATTGGCGGTTATAAATATTGTGAACACAGACATCTCATTGCCAGTTCATACGAGATGGGCATGAGGTAGGTCCACTGAGTTAAACGCTCCAGTAAAATATTATGTTAGCTTGATGCTGACATGAAATGATTTTCCTCATAAGGTGCTGTACCCGCTGTGATGAACCTGATTTATGATCAGTCCATATTCTGTTCTGTACAGGTACACATTATTTTATTTATTTGTATTTCTGTTTAATATTAATGTTGTAAATACGGCAGTTGGCCAGTTCATACGAGATGGGCATGAGGTGCTGTACCCGCTGTGATGAACCTGATTTATGATCAGTCCATATTCTGTTCTGTACAGATAAACAACGTTTCACCTCATCCTGTCTCCTGGTCCTTAATAACACAACGCAGACCTGATTTATTCTGAACGAATTCACCATTTGATGAGGTTACATTGGTGCCTGTGACCCGTTCTTCAACTTCTCCAGCGCGAGTGGCTGCGTCTACTTTCTGGAGCCGCGGCAGTTGGTGGGCTGCGTCTACACCCTGGAGCCGCGGCAGTTGGTGGCTGCGCGCGCATCTGTCCCGTTCATCAGACCCGGCCGGTACCGCAGCCCCGTGTGGATTCTTTGCTCGCTGCTCAGTCTGGTAGTGCAGTGGCCAGTCTGAAAAGTGTGGAGCTATTTTTTTTAATTCATTTTAACCGTTTTGTGTTGATTGTGCAGCGCTGTGGCTGCACAGGAGGTCTTTTTTTCTTCTTTCTTTCTCTCTCTCTCTCTCTCTCTCTCTCTCTCTCTCTCTCTCTCTCTCTCTGCGCTGCGCTCTCTGAAAGGAGGGACACTTTGAGACAAAATAAGTTTTAATGTTTTTACAGCTTTTTCATTCAGGTTTTTCTTGTTGATTTGTTGAAGGTGCACTTTTGCTCGTGTTTAATTTGTAAGTGATCAAATTAATAATAATTAATAATAATAATAACTGAAAATTATTATTATTATTATATATATTTTTTTTTTTTTGCTTTTGATCATTAAGGGCTGAGTTATGGCAAGCAATAATTATTTTGGTAGGGGGAGGGGGTTTGAAATGTTTACTCCTATGCCTGCAGTTGCCAGAGGTAGGGGTTTGTATTTGAATACCCCAGAAGCATCCACACCAAAATCAAATTTTGTTTATGTGGGTGAAAGAGTTAATGACACTGTTAATGCTCCACAGTGTGAAGTTGATGGTAGACTTTTGAGTGACATAGCTTCACGAATTGGAGTTTCAATAGGTGAAAGTATTGCAGCTTGCATTGAGACCCGTTTGAGTAATACAGTGGGTCCAGGGGTGGTTGGAGCTACAGCTAACGAGTCTACCATGTTAAATGTCATTGTTCGCCCTGATGTGAAAGAACCTGTGAGTTTTAAAGGGGATCATGATTCATGTTCAGTGCAAGAGTGGGAGGTTATGATGTTATCTTACATGAAAAAGAAAGCCATCCCTGTGGCTGAACAGGCTGATGAGGTGATCTCTAAGCTGGTGGGGAGGGCACATGAAGTAGTTAAAGTTGGCATACGCAGTAAGCCAGTTTTAAATCTGACTACAGGACCTGAGCCCATTTTTGAGATACTGAAGCAGCACTTCAGTGATACTATGTCCTCTAGCTTGCCCTTAGCAGACTTTTATGCTACGGTGCCCCACCCTGACGAACATCCCTTTGACTATTGGCTGAGACTTAACAAAGCTTTGGACATGACAGAGGACTCTTTAAAGAGACAAAATAAAGCTTTTGACTCTCTGTCTGGTGATCTAGCTGCCATGTTTATCCAGAACTGCCCTGATCCTGAACTGTCACTCATATTCAAATGTAAGCAGCTGAAAGATTGGACAGTGGCTGAAATTCACGAGAAGCTTGTTGAGAATTGCAGAAATCGCAAGCGACTAACCAAACACAAAATGTCAAGCATCCTGTCTTCCCAGCACCAGGAAGTCACCTCGTCTGTGCAGAGTGCGACACTCCGTACTGAAGTACTACCTCCAGCTGCTGCTATTGGGAAGACAGCTGAGAGCTCGCCAGACCGCCTGGACCGGGTCATCGCTCTACTTGAACGTGTGCTGGAGCAGCAGCCACAACAGCACAATTTTCAAAGAAGGTCCAATGTACACACCCAGAGGGACCAGCCGACGAAAGTAAAGCCTGCCTTACCTTGTGTTGTGTGCAGCGATGGTGGACACACTACTCAGTACCACTGCAGGTCCAACCATCTGTGCTTCAGCTGTTTTGCACCTGACCACATCCGAGCAGAGTGTCCAGGGACTGTGGTGAGGAAGCCTGGGAGCGATAAGCAGGTGGTGCAGCCTCAGGAAAACTGACTGGCCTGCATGTGGTGGGGACAAGTGTTGGGCCTAAAAGTGATCCCCCTGTTGCAAATGTTGAAAATGACATGGAGTCTATATGTCAAAGTGCATGTGAAGTGAGAAAAATGGGATATACACCGATAATCCAAAACATTCAGAGACTCAAACAACATGACAACTTGTTTTATGAAAATGTGACACTGGGAGGAGTGGTTACGGTCAGAGCTTTGCTGGATAGCGGGTCGATGGCGTGCACACTGAGCTCTAAAGTAATACCTCAGCTGTTACAGCAGGATGTTTTAAGAAGCCCCGCCCTTGAGCCGACAGCCACTGTGTTGATTGGATGTGGGGGGTCCAGGACATTACCTTCTGGCATGTGCGATCTGGAGATGGATCTTTATGATTACAAAGTGATTGTCCCAACATTGATCGTTGAGAACCAGAATGAAGAACTGATTGTTGGCAGTAACCTGTTGAAATACATTATTAACAGGTTTAAGCTGAAGCAAGACATCCAGGACCAAGGCCCCACAGCACTCTGTGACAGTAGTGATGCAGAGCAGAAACTGCTACATTTGTTGGCAAGGGTGGAAGCTGCCGATTCAGACGCCCATTATGCAGTTGGAACTATCAAAATCAAGCGAGCTGTTACTCTTGAACCCATGACAGAGCATCTGATTTGGGGCAAGTTGCCACAGGTGAATAATCTGTTGGCTGGATGTACTGTTGTCGTGGAGCCAACAACCGCCAGATCTAAACCGAGAACAGTCTTGGTGGGGAGGTCGGTGTCAATCCTGAGAGCAGATGGGTGGCTCCCATTAAAGGTCATTAATCCATCAGACAAGCTGGTTACTTTGAGACGTAATACTAAGTTGGCGGATGTGAGTACTTGTGATTCAGTGGAGATGTTTGCTGGTTCCCAACTCGACATCCAACAACAAGTTCAAGTACCGTTGGACAACAGTACAAAACACAGCCTCGTCTCAGAGGACTCGACTTTACCAGATCATCCTCACCTTGTGGCACCGAGCACAGTTGACACCCCTCAGGCAAGGCTAAGAGGACTGGGGCTGTCGGATGTGGACATTGAGTCATGTGACGTTGCCCCTGAATATAAGGCTAAACTGGCTGAGCTCATTGTTCAATACCAATCAATCTTTTCAAGGGACAAGATGGATTGTGGTAAAGCCACTGGTTTCCTACATCGCATCAGAGTCATGGATGAGAAACCATTTCGATTGCCATGTAGGCGCATACCACCAACCCAGTATGAAAAATTGAGAGAGGCATTGGATGAGATGGAAGAGCGTGACATCATACGAAAGTCTAGCAGTGAGTTTGCATCTCCATTAGTGATCGTGTGGAAGAAGTCGGGTGACCTACGTATCTGTAATGATTTCCGATGGATCAATGCACGCACTGTCAAGGATGCTCACCCACTCCCTCATCCAGCTGATGCTCTAGCAGCTCTGGGGGGCAATGCCTTTTTCTCAACCATGGATTTGACCTCTGGCTATTACAATGTGGAAGTGCATGAAGCTGACCGAAAGTACACTGCCTTTTCATCGCCTTTTGGATTGTATGAGTATAATCGAATGCCTCAAGGACTCTGTAATAGTCCCGCCACATTCATGAGAATGATGCTAAACATCTTCGGTGACCAGAACTTCATGAGCTTGTTGTGCTATCTGGATGATGTCCTGGTGTTTGCTCCAACAGAAGACCTAGCGCTGGAGCGTCTGCACATGGTCTTCCAGAGACTCCAGAGCCATAACCT
The DNA here is from genome assembly GCA_038048925.1 of Garcialebias charrua. NCBI lineage: Eukaryota > Metazoa > Chordata > Actinopteri > Cyprinodontiformes > Rivulidae > Garcialebias > Garcialebias charrua. The sequence continues at coordinate 1,165 of JBBPBX010085997.1, read as the reverse complement.
AAAGCTCGCCCCAAAGAAATGTCACTTTCTGAGGAGGTCAGTGAAGTTTCTTGGTCATATCATCAGCATAGATGGGATCCAGTCTGACCCTGATAAAGTGACTGCTATCACCACCATCACCGAGTCTGACCTTATGGAAATTGGCACAAATATTCCCTCCCAGAAGAAGATCCGTTCCTTTCTTGGCATGGTAGTCTACTACCAGCAGTTTATTGAAGGGTGTTCTGCCATAGCCAAACCGTTGTTTCGGCTAATCTCATGCTCTAAAGGTCCACGTGGAAGTGGGAGAAAACGCCGCCAAATTCGCAAACAGCTCCGTGCTGAGGATTGGACGACAGATTGTCAGCACGCTTTTCATCAACTGAAGCAAGCTTTGCTAGATTGTGTGGTGCTGGCCCACCCAAACTTCAGTGAGCCCTTTCTCCTGTCTGTGGATGCCTCTACCGACGGACTTGGCGCAGTCCTATCACAAGTGCCTGCAGGTGGTTCAACGGCCAGACCAATTGCTTTTGCAAGTAAATCGTTGAGTTATGCCCAATCCAAATATCCTGCACACCGACTAGAATTTTTCGCATTAAAATGGGCAGTGTGTGACAAGTTCCATCATTGGTTGAGAGGCCATCAATTCACCGTGTGGACGGACAATAATCCGCTAACCTACATCCTGTCCAAGGCTCGGCTGGACGCGTGTGAGCAGAGGTGGATCGCTAAGTTGGCGCCATTCCAGTTCAACATCAAGTACATTCCTGGATCAAAGAATGTGGTGGCTGACGCCCTTAGCAGAGAGCCCTTCGTACAGCCTAGTATGCCTCACCGTTTGACGAGAGTGCCTTATGACAAGCTGCTGGCAGAGGCTGCAGTGGTTGGTGCTAATGGAGTCCAGGAGGTGTTTCGCTGGTCAGCTAACCCACCTGAAGTAGCTGAGTGTGACCAACAGATATCTCAGGGTGTGGCGGTTGTTAAGACAGGAGCAGTATCATCATTGGAGGTTGCTGCTGTGCTCCAGGGATGCAGTGAGAGTGGTCCTGTGGTGTACCCGCATGCTCTTCTCCTGCCACAGTTCTCACAGACTGTTCTAACAACCCCACAGGTCAACTCTGAGGTGCTCTCACTTGAAGTGTTGCAGGAGAAACAGAGAAATGACCCAGTTCTAAGTAGGGTGATG
>JBBPBX010085996.1:4498-14985 GCA_038048925.1 Garcialebias charrua | reverse complement strand
TTAATGCCTTTGTCACTTAAGAAAGTGACTACCTGATTCTCCAGAGACTGCAGTTGTTCTGGTTGTCCATCTTCAGTCGTGTTAGCGCCTGCAACTACTTCTGCCGATGTCCGGCGTTTAACCTAGAGTCCAGAAATGACCAGATTCTCGCCTCTTATGTATTGTTCCATGTCATCACACTTTTGTTCCAATTGAGCTAATCGTTCATCTCTGATGATCTCCTGAGCTTTCATTTGCTTCATCTCCTTCATCTCTGGACTTTATTTGTTACAGAAGACGTTTCAACCTCTATCTAGAGGGCTTTATCAATTCTCTTGATAAAATTTTGGACCAGGAGTACAGATGGTTTGAGAGGGGTGTGAAGGAAGCTGTTTATGTTAAGAGAGAAAAACCTTCTCTTAACAGAGGAGGAGGTCTGAGATTTCAACTTTCCAAGACTTATAACTCAGTTTTGGGGTTGATTCCCAAACGTTTTACATCGGATGGGAGCAGAGGTGTCTTGTCTGTGAATTAGACTAGCAAAGTTTTGTTGAGAAACCTCTGTTGTTGGGTTGTGAGGTGTGTTTTTTGTCAATTTACATACAGTTGTGTGTCTTCTGTCAGAGACCTCAAGGGAACCCCCTGTTAAGGTGTGATCTGTCAATTTACATGTATGTGTTACCTCAGCTTGCAATTTACATATGTTGGTGCGTGATCCCTAAGACTGTTATAACTCCACTCGCCCACAGTGTGCTAATAGAATTGATAAAGCCCTCTGGATAGAGGTCAAAACGTCTTCTGTAACAAATAAAGTCCAGTTGATCTTGTATTGAACGCCTTTTTTGACTTTATCATGTCCTGGACGACTGAGAATCTTCACCAGCACATTCAGAGAAAGTGAAAGACTGAAAAGGGTACCATATTCCTCAAATTCTCAGGTCCAAGAACCAAAACCTACTAACAATCCTTCCATTATCTTTACCTGCTTCTTCTTTTTTGCATTGCGGAGGTCCTTGGTGCCCATGTCCTGCCATCACTCTGTGAGGGGTGGGGGACACCCTGGACAGGTCTCCAGTCCATCACAGGGACACATACAGACAAACGAGACAAACAACCATTCATTCACTCTCTCACTCAGAGACAATGTAAAGTCACCAATCAGTCTAACATGCATGTTTTTGGTCTGTGGGAGGAAACTGGAGTACCCAGAAAACCTACGCATGCACGAAGAGAACATGCAAACTCCACCCAGATAGGACTCCCGCCGGGATTTGAAGCGGCAACCTTCTCGCTGAGAGGCAACAGCTCAACCAACTGAGTCACTGTACCACCTCTGCTTGACAATAAATAAATTGATTTTATACATTTGCAATGATGATTTCCAGCATATTCCCGTTTTTTCTTCTTGTAATGATCTTTGTGTGATGCCCAGCTGCTTGCACATTGCTCATCTGTCCATTCATTGTCATAATGAAGAGGTGAAAAGGACCAAAGTCACAGACAGGCAGATATACACCCAGTTCAGACTCAACCATTTATCTGTTACCTGCAGGGCCGGATTTAGGAGGATGGGGGCCCCTGGGCTACAGTCATCTTGGGGGGCCCATATATATATACCGGAGTGTGTGTGTGTGTGTGTGTGTGTGTGTATATATATATATATATATATATATATATATATATATATATATATATATATATATATATATATATATATATATATATATATGTTTGTTTGTTTTGCTTTGGTTCAGATGATGAGCAGAAAATGACTGAATAGTAAGTTTTCACAACTTACAACTTTAATATGCCAGTTGTCACAAACTACAAACAACCCTGAACTGGTTAAATACAAAACCACATGTTAGGGTTTGAAACTAGAATATGATGCTTCCATCACAAAATAAAATCACTGAATAGCTATTGTTGCCTGGACTTCAACACAAACTTCCCTGCAACACGCTTGCAGCAACTTCATTTTTTCTCTTCCCTTGTTTCTTCACCTGGTTTGGGGGGCCCCAGCTCCATTTCTTCTACAGCCGCCCCTGCTTTCTCCTACACCAGCTCCTTTGCCTCCGTTCCTGCACTTTTTATTTCTCCATTCACCTCCACCTCCACTTTCTCTTCCTTATCACCAGCGGTGGGTGGGGGACCGGCTGCGCGCACCCCCCCCTCCCCCGCCGGCAGCGGGAGGGGACCGGCCGCGCTGAAGCGAATAAAAGATAAAATCATCCAGTTTTACATAAAACCTAACAAGAACAGTTTTCTCCTTTGTGAGACAACGTGTTTGAGACTATCCGTTCACAAAAAAAAACTTAGGGGGCTGGTCCGGAGGCTCTGGGGGCCCCTAAAATTCCGGGGCCCCGGGCTCAAGCCCCTGAAAGCCCCTGCATAAATCCGGCCCTGGTTACCTGTATACTGTTTGCTCTCTGCTTCCTATTTTTTTGTTACTTTTTACCTTTATTAGTTTATTTAACTTTTAGAAAGTAATCAGTGGATGATCGTCTTCGACTGATAAACTTTTGGAGTCAACTAAATTCAAGATAGCTGCCAGTTTTACATATACGGAGCTAAAATGGTTTGGTCGAAGCGGAGTCATTAAAAACACATCTTGTGATATTGCATGAGACTGTAAAAAGTTACTTTCAAGATTTGAGGAAAACAACTAGAGCTCAGTCATATCTCAACACAAGATAAACTTACTCATAAACAACGCTGAGGTGGAGCAGGTCAGCAGCATTAAGTTCCTTACCGAGGATCTGTCATGAACGTTACATAAAGACACTGTGGTCAAGAAAGCCCCACATAGACTCTACTTCCTAAGAAGACTAAAGAAGTCACCAACTTTTATAGATGCACCATTGAGAGTGTGCTGACAGGATGCATCACAGGGTGGTACGGGAACTGCACCAGTCAGAGACGGAAAGCTCTACAGAGGGTGGTGGAGACAGTAGAGGACATCACTGGTAGCAGTCTCCACACCATCCAGGACATCTACCACAGCCGATGGCTGCGTAAAGCACACAGCATCATTAAGGACCACACCCACCCAGCACAAAGACTCTTCCATCTACTACCCTCATGCAGACGATCCAGGAGTCTGTCATCACACAAGAAAAGACTCAAAGACAGTTATTATCCACAAACTATCAGATTACTGAACTCTTGATAATAATACTGAACAATTGACAATAACATTGCACCAAGCCACATCTGTGACACCTAATATGTTTATTATGCAGGGGCGGAGTGGGACAACTTTTCAGCCTGGGAGTTTAATGGCCAAGAGTGGCCCATTTTTTCAAAATTTAAAAATATTAGGCAAAAATGTAGCCTATAATATTTTTTTAAATTGCAATACAATCAACAACTTTTGTTTAGTTATAATTTTTTGTTACATTTTGTTACAATTCAGCAAATCAGGTGGGGAGAAAAAACTAAATTAGTTGACTTAAAAAACAGAAAAAGATAAGTCAATTCTTTGTTGCTCTTTCCATATCAGACTCAAAGATTACTGAAAAACTCAAAACGTAATTTTGTTGGCTTGAACGTTGGCCAGCTGTCATGAGAAGTTTGCACTAAATACAGTGACAAAAAGATAAACCATAAAACTATTTTACATTTAAAATATTAAATTTGAGGCCAGATAAAATGTCAATGAGACCAGATTTGGCCCATGGGCCTCGAGTTTGACGTGATCTACAGTAAGCGCCTAAGAAGTGCACTAGTTTCTGCCACCATATTTGTTACTTTGTCATTGTCAATGGACATAAGAAGTTCTTTCTCTGTGGACATCAGCATAAATGCCTCCAAATGCTCCTGGTTAAGTGTGCTTCGTAGTCTATTCTTGATGAACTTGAGAGTAGAGAAGCTTCTTTCACATGCAACCTGAGACAATGAAAGGGTCAACAAATATTTGTATGCCAGCCCTATAACTGGGTAGGCATCTGTGAAAAGGTTATACTGTGTCAATATAAGGTAAACACAGATAACACAGTTTCTGCAAGAAGAACAAGCCCTGCTTTCAAGTTCAATCTCTGGTTCAACTGAGCCCTCCTGGCCACCCTGTTCCATCTCAGTACCTATCCTGACAGTGGACTCTTCCAGAGGGGACTTTTTGAGCCTATCCCACTGGGATGCTAGACTGGACAGCTCTGTGTGTAAAGTACTCACTGTGGCTCTCTCATCAAATCTAAGCAGATTTTTGCTTATTTCTTGAAGTGCTGAGCTCTTGAGTCCTTTAAGCCTTATCTCTGAAAAGTTTTTAGGGTCAAGACAAGCAAAATCAGAGACAAGTTTGGCATTGGTTGCAATATGTATGCATATGCATGAGTTTATTTTTATTTGTCTATTAAATGTGTTGCTTTAACATTTTTCTGTCTCCTGTTTTCACTTCACCTCATGCATTTCTGCCTCATTACGTAAATAAGGACTTGTGTGGAAAATTAAAAAAATAATTACATTTAATTACATAACACAAGTCATCTAAGAGTAAAAGTAAAAACAAAAAAATATATAGGCCTACCGGTATTTTAAGCACAGTAAAATGTAAAATTATGAATTAAAATATATAATTTGTTGGAACTAAGCTGGAAAAAAAACATGATGGTCAATTAATTTTTAAAACATGAGATAAAGTTCTAAAAAAGCTAAGTCTGGTCCTCTGGACATTCAAAAAACAAAACAAAACAAAGCAAAAAATGTCCAGAGGACCAGACTTAGCTTTTTTAGATTTTTCTACCTGGATTATTGAGCATGCATCAGGGTATGAGATAAAGTTCTCTTTTAATTTAAATTGTCCTTTGACGTTTATTTATTTATTGGTCAATTTATATATTTCTGCTTTTATTTTTAATTAAGCTATGTCCGTTTAGGTCCCACTTGACTTTCATGCATGTTTAGTGACAGTACAACGTTGTGACATTAGCTTAATTTATTATGCTAGTTTTTAATTTTTATCATTACCTGTTGCTTCTTCTGTCTGTCTCTTTGGAAAAAATGTCCTCCTGTAATGCCTTTCTTTTCTTCAACCTGACTTTTTCAGCTCTACCTGGCCTCTTCCTATAAATTTTTATTGCTAATTAGCAGTTTGGACTCCGCGCTGCTCCATCACCTGATGTTTTGGATGTTTTCGCTCCTGGGTTAGACTCAACCAACGGTGAACTTTCAGGGGCGTTCTTTATCAAATGGTAGCTCCCAAGCTGCCGGCCCAGTGCAACGCAGCCTCTTAAAGGACAACACCCACCGTGACAGTAACAATTCACCATATTGGAGAATTACTGTAGTATTTTATGAATTTTATTTTCATTTTTGCATTTGGGCCAGGCGAGGGTTAAAAAAAAAAAAAAAAAAACAACCCACTCCCGAATGAATCCGGAAACCTGGCCGAAAAGTCCCGAAGGGTCATGCCTCTTGTTACATGAATCTCCACCCAGAAGGCAGAAGGTAGGAGTGAGTTTCCATGGAGGTTTATGAGAGAGAGTGCGTTAAAACTGCATATTTCCTGCATATTTCCTGGTGCATTTGTGTGTATGGACCAGCGCTCTGATTTTATTTATTATTTATTTTATAACACCGCTGCGGACCTGTTGCTTGATTCATTCTGCCCCTGAGGAGCGAGCCGCGCGCGGTCTCTGGCTCCTCGTTCCGCTCCGCTGGTCACCTTTGAAGTTCCTCGTGCCGGTGTAATTTGCTCCCTCGAGTGTATGTATCTGCTCTTATCTCTCGTCAGCCTTGTTGCAGCAGCACGGGTCGTGAAGCATGCGCGCGGGCAGAGCTCAGCTGCGAGGCTGGGTGCCTTTCTCATCACGGGGCGAGAAATGCGGGGCGATGCGGAAATGAATGAATTTGTCGCGATCAAACGAATTAAACTAGTATGTCTAAGTGGATGCTCGCTCAGAATATGATGACATGAGTGAGCGACAGCAGGATTAATCAACAGGCAGCTTTATGGAATATTTAAAAATGCTTCCTTTTTCTTTTCCTCTGCTCGCCTGTAACTCCAAGGCGTCACTCTGGTGACGTGAATGCCCAAGTGAATGCCCATATATGGAGAGGGGCAGATTTTCCCGGAGCTGCATGCTAAAATCTGCTATAAATCATGAAATAACACATTTAGTGTTATTTCTCCACAATATAAGTAAACGCTCCTGTATTATTTTTAAATAAACTAATAAATATTAATGGCGATGCAATTTGAAAACATGGTGGGTGTTGGACTTTAAAGGGATCAGCGCTGTCCCTCCCTTTAAGAGGCTGCAGCCTGCAGCCTAAAGGCAGGGACAAGTCAATTTTGAGCAGATTTATTCAACCGTCATCATTTTCCCGTGCGCCTATCGGCCCATTCATGACGCGGCCCATCGGGATATCTCCCGAATCTCCCGATGGTCACTCCGCCCTTGTCAGGAGGTACACGATTCCCAGGAGGTGGACCGTGTAATCGAGGATGTTGTGAGGATGGGTAGGTCACTGGATCTGGAAATGGACCAAGACGAGGTCCAACAGCTGCTGGGTTCAGCAGGACAGGAGCTGTCCCCAGATGACCTGATTCAGCTGGACAGGCACGTCCCGGGTGAGGAAGAGGAGGAGGAGGACATCCCTCCGGTCAAGACCTTCACAAGGCAGGAGATGGTGAAGGGCTTTAAAGAGCTCCACAGCTTCCTGGCGAGGATGGAGGCGCAGGACGAAGATGGGGAGAGGTTCTCCAGGGTCTCTCAGGCTGTCCTGAATGACGTTGCATGTTACCAGCAGATCCTGGAGGACAAAAAGCACAAACAGGTGCAGAGCAGCATGCTCAAATTGGTGACAAAGGTCACAGTACCGCCTCCAAGATCTGCTGGTGCACCAGCTGAAAGGCCATCCAGTCCTCCTGCAGCAAGCCAGGAGGAGGCCATGGACAGCCCACCCTCTCCCCAGTAAAAGACGCCCAACCCCCCCCCCTTGCTCCCTCCCTCCAGGTACAGTACAGTACTGTAATGAAATGTTATTTTTATTTTTCTGAGTTGTAATAATAATAATAATAATAATAATAATAATAATGAATTCAATTTATAACGCACTTTTCATTAGTGAAAATCTCAAAGTGCTACACACATTGAATGCTACACACATTCATACACCGGTAGCGGCAGACTACCATGCAAGGTGCTTTCCAGTCCTACCGGGAGCAACTCGGGGTTAAGTGTCTTGCCCAAGGACACAACGACACATGGTGTGGGGAACCGGGATTCGAACCGCCAACCTTCCGATCGGGGGACGACTGCCATTACCACTACACCACAGCCGCCCGAGTTGTGTCATGTTACACACATTAATTTCATCTGTTAATCAATTTCTATCTGCTTATGTTCACAGCTTGCTACTCCTCCTCCCCCTCCTCTCCACCAGCTCCACCATCCTATCACTGACCTGCCCACCCTCACATTCCAGCACAGCATCGTCAGAAAGGTACAGCAAAGACATGTTAATTTTTTTTACTTTATATTTTTGTTTTATGTTACATCTACACCTACAGTACATACTGTAATCATCACCTCTCTCTCGACAGCCTCCAAAGCGGCACGCCCCCCTGGTCCATCCACACATCTGCTACACACCACACCACACACGTAAGGAGAAGTTGTTCTTCTATGTGTTTTTGTTATCTGCAGGCGTTGACGTCTGTGTGTGTGGGTGTGTTTCAACAGCTCTGCCTGCTGCTCCGTCTCATGGAACAGCCTCAGGTACCACGTACACCTGCTGCTCTACCTGCTGCTCCGCCTCATGGAACAGCGTCAGGTACCACGTACACCTGCTGCTCTGCCTGCTGCTCCGCCTCATGGAACAGCCTCTGGTGCTATGTACTCCTGCTGCTCTGCCTCCAGCCTCCTGCACCTCCTCCAGCCTCCTGCCTATCCTCCAGCTCCACACCATACCACACCATACACGTAAGGAGAAGTTGTTCTTCTATGTGGTTTTGTTATCTACAGGCGTTGACGTCTGTGTGTGGGTGTGTTTCAACAGCTCTGCCTGCTGCTCCACCTCATGGAACAGCCTCTGGTGCTACGTACACCTGCTACCTCCTGCCTCCAGCCTCCTGCACCTCCTCCAGCCTCCTGCCTGTCCTCCAGCTCCACACCACACCACACACGTAAGGAGAAGTTGTTCTTCTATGTGTTTTTGTTATCTGCAGGCGTTGACGTCTGTGTGTGGGTGTGTTTCAACAGCTCTGCCTGCTGCTCCACCTCATGGAACAGCCTCTGGTGCTACGTACTCCTGCTGCTCTGCCTCCAGCCTCCTGCACCTCCTCCAGCCTCCTGCCTGTCCTCCAGCTCCACACCACACCACACACGTAAGGAGAAGTTGTTCTTCTATGTGTTTTTGTTATCTGCAGGCGTTGACGTCTGTGTGTGGGTGTGTTTCAACAGCTCTGCCTGCTGCTCCACCTCATGGAACAGCCTCTGGTGCTACGTACTCCTGCTGCTCTGCCTCCAGCCTCCTGCACCTCCTCCAGCCTCCTGCCTGTCCTCCAGCTCCACACCACACCACACCACACACGTAAGGAGAAGTTGTTCTTCTATGTGTTTTTGTTATCTGCAGGCGTTGACGTCTGTGTGTGGGTGTGTTTCAACAGCTCTGCCTGCTGCTCCACCTCATGGAACAGCCTCTGGTGCTACGTACACCTGCTACTTTCGCCTCTTTGTCCTGCCACGTCTGTCCTGCATGCTACCATAGCTTGTCTCCAGTGTCACCTGTTTGTGAACATCAGCAGTGAGTAGAAGTTGTTCTCTGTGTGTTTTTCATGTTTTGTTTGCAGGTGATTTTCCAGCTGTAATTGCACATTTTCATGTTTGTGTTCATTCTTACACAGATCACATCTTGCACTTTCTACATGAATGGACGTCTGTCCTGCCTGCCACACTGTCTTCCTGGACGTCTGTTCTTCCTGCCTCTGGTGTCCTGCATGCTGCCTCCATCCATCACCTTTGTGTCCTTCTGCCTAAATGACTACTGCCCAAAACAAAAAAACCTCATCTGATGCACAGACCTGCTCGCATCAGGACCACACACCTGAACTGACACCTGCCTGAACTAACAGCTGGCCTAAAATGCTCCCAACATTCATTGTTGAGCAATGGCTAAGCAGTTCCATCAGATGCAGGTTTGATCATGAGAAAAACATCATCTGTCTACCTACACTTCAGTCAAAGTAAGGCAATTTTGTTTCAGTTTTCTGCTGCTTCTAGCTTTTTCTGAGTTCATGGACTTCTTTTTCATGCACATGGACACACATCAACGCACTGGTTTCAAAAACATTATATTTGCAACATCTTTCTGATGGATGTGATGTTATGCTCATTTGGTGCTGATTCATGTCAATAAGCTGATGCTGCTGCTGCTGCTGGATGGATGGATGGATGGATGGATGGATGGATGGATGCAAACTGCACCGGGCCACATGGTCGGCAAGGAGCGTTTGACCTTGCTGGTGGGGGGCAATGCTGCTGGTGATTGCAAACTCAGGCTGTTGTTGGTGTACCAGTTTGAAAAACCCAGAGCCTTCAAAAATATTGATAAAACACAGCTTCCAGTCTATTGGACCTGTAATAGAAAGGCGTGGGTGACGCTGGAAGTTTTTTGGATGCATGTGAGTTCCTGTTGATTTGCTACAGTTCTGATGTTTAAAGTTGCTCTTTAAGAAGTGTTCATGTTTCATTGTTGACATCATTTTGCTGATGGATGGATGGCTGGCTGGCTGGCTGGCTGGATGTATGGATGCATTAGGGCGGCCGTGGCGTAGTAATGGCAGTCGTCTCCCGATCGGAAAGTTGGCGGTTCGACTCCCGGGACCCGCACCATGTGTCGTTGTGTCCTTGGGCAAGACACTTAACCCTGAGTTGCTCCCGGTAGGACTGGAAAGCACCTTGCATGGTAGTCTGCCGCTACCGATGTATGAATGTGTGTAGCATTCAATGTGTGTAGCACTTTGAGATTTTCACTAATGAAAAGTGCGTTATAAATTGAATTCATTATTAATTATTATTATTATTATTATGTGAGTTCCTGTTGATTTGCTACAGTTCTGATGTTTAAAGCTGCTCTTTGAGAAGTATTCATGTTTCATTGTTGACATAATTTTGCTGATGGATGGATGGATGGCTAGCTGGCTGGATGGATGCATGTGAGTTCCTGTTGATTTGCTGCAGTTCTGATGTTTAAAGCTGCTCTTTGAGAAGTGTTCATGTTTCATTGTTGACATCATTTTGCTGATGGATGGCTGGATGGATGGATGGATGGCTGGATGGATGCATGTGAGTTCCTGTTGATTTGCTGCAGTTCTGATGTTAAAAGCTGCTCTTTGAGAAGTGTGGCTGACAACTGTTTAGGAAGAGATTTGTATTTTTTATGCTTTCTCTGTGCTGAAAAATACATTACAGTATGTACTGCACTGGACTGTCCTGTACACTAAGGCACTTTGTTTTCATACATTTGGTTCCACAAAGTTGTACTGTATTTTAAATTACAGTATT
>JBBPBX010085995.1:0-14985 GCA_038048925.1 Garcialebias charrua | reverse complement strand
AGTCGGTAGAGCATTAGACTTTTAATCTGAGGGTCCAGGGTTCAAGTCCCTGTTCAGGCAATGTGCTCCTTTTATAAGACTCCCTTGGAAAAGATTGCTCTTTGCTCAGTTAGACTAATCTGTGTGAATAAAGGTTGAATGAACTACACACATAGACAGAGAGGCATACTAGAGCCTGGGTAGCTCAGTCGGTAGAGCATCAGACTTTTAATCTGAGGGTCCAGGGTTCAATTCCCTGTTCAGGCAATGTGCTCCTTTTACAGGACTCCCTTGGAAAAGACTGCTCTTTGCTTAATCATACTAATCTATGTGAATAAAGGTTGAATGAACTACACACATAGACAGAGAGACATGCTAGAGCCTGGGTAGCTCAGTCGGTAAAGCATCAGACTTTTAATCTGAGGGTCCAGGGTTCAAGTTCCTGTTTAGGCGATGTGCTCCTTTTACAGGACTCCTTTGGAAAAGATTGCTCTTTGCTCAATTATACTAATCAATGTGAATAAAGGTTGAATGAACTACACACATAGACAGAGAGACATGCTAGAGCCTGGGTAGCTCAGTCGGTAAAGAATCAGACTTTTAATCTGAGGGTCCTGTGTTCAAGTCCCTGTTCAGGCTATGTGCTCCTTTTACGGAAAAGACTGCTCTTTGCTCAATTAGACTAATCTATGTGAATAAAGGTTGAATGAAGTACACACATAGAAACAGAGGCATGTTAGAGCCTGGGTAACTCAGTCGGTAGAGCATCAGACTTTTAATCTGTGGGTCCAGGGTTCAAGTCCCTGTTCAGGCGATGTGCTCCTTTTACAGGACTCTCTTGGAAAAGACTGCTCTTTGCTCAATGAGACTAATCTATGTGAATAAAGGTTGAATGAACTACACACATAGACACATAGGCATGCTAGAGCCTGGGTAGCTCAGTCGGTAGAGCATCAGACTTTTAATTTGAGGGACCAGGGTTCAAGTCCCTGTTCAGGCAATGTGCTCCTTTTACAGGACTCCTTTGGAAAAGACTGCTAGTTGCCCAATGAGACTAATCTATGTGAATAAAGGTTGAATGAACTACACACATAGACAGAGAGGCATAATAGAGCCTGGGTAGCTCAGTCGATAGAACATCAGACTTTTAATCTGAGGGTCCAGGGTTCAAGTCCCTGTTCAGGCAATGTGCTCCTTTTACAGGACTCCCTTGGAAAAGACTGCTCTTTGCTCAATTAGACTAATCTATGTGAATAAAGGTTGAATGAACTAAACACATAGACAGAGAAGCATGCTAGAGCCTGGGTAGCTCAGTCGGTAGAGCATCAGACTTTTAATCTAAGGTTACAGGGTTCAAGTCCTTGTTCAAGCAATGTGCTGCTTTTACAGGACTCCCTTGGTAAAGACTGCTCGTTGCTCTATCACACTAATCTATGTGAATAAAGGTTGAATGAACAACACACATAGACCGAGAGGCATGCTAGAGCCTGGGTAGCTCAGTCGAAGAGCATCAGACTAGGGTCCAGTGTTCAAGTCCATGTTCAGGCGATGTGCTCCTTTTACAGGACTCTCTTGGAAAACACTGCACTTTGCTCAATGACACGAATCTATGTGAATAAAGTTTGAATGAACTACACACAAAGACAGAAAGACATGCTAGAGCTTGGGTAGCTCAGTCAGTACAGCATCAGACTTTTAATCTGAGGGTCCAGGGTTCAAGTCCCTGTTTAGGCGTTGTGCTCCTTTTACAGGACTCCCTTGGAAAAGATTGCTCTTAGCTCAATTAGACTAATCTATGTGAATAAAGGTTGAATGAACTACACACATAGACAGAGAGGCGTGCTAGAGCCTGGGTAGCTCAGTCGGTAGATCATCAGACTTTTAATCTGGGGGTCCAAGGTTCAAGTCCCTGTTCAGGCAATGTACTCCTTTTACAGGACTCCCTTGGAAAAGACTGCTCTTTGCTCAATCAGACTAATCTATGTGAAAAAAGGTTGAATGAACTACACACATAGACACATAGGCATGCTAGAGCTTGGGTAGCTCTGTCGGTAGAGCATCATACTTTTATTCTGAGGGTCCAGGGTTCAAGTCCCTGTTCAGGTGATTTGCTCCTTTTACAGGACTCTCTTGGAAAAGACTGCTCTTTGCTCAATGAGACTAATCTATGTGAATAAAGGTTGAATGAACTACACACATAGACACATAGGCATGCTAGAGCTTGGGTAGCTCAGTCGGTAGAGCATCAGACTTTTAATTTGAGGGACCAGGGTACAAGTCCCTGTTCAAGCAATGTGCTCCTTTTACAGGACTCCTTTGGAAAAGACTGCTAGTTGCCCAATGAGACTAATCTATGTGAATAAAGGTTGAATGAACTACACACATAGACAGAGAGGCATAATAGAGCCTGGGTAGCTCAGTTAGTAGAACATCAGACTTTTAATTTGAGGGTCCAGGGTTCAAGTCCCTGTTCAGGCAATGTGCTCCTTTTACAGGACTCCCTTGGAAAAGACTGCTCTTTGCTCAATTAGACTAATCTATGTGAATAAAGGTTGAATGAACTAAACACATAGACAGAGAAGCATGCTAGAGCCTGGGTAGCTCAGTCGGTAGAGCATCAGACTTTTAATCTAAAGGTCCATGGTTCAAGTCCTTGTTCAAGCAATGTGTTCCTTTTACAGGACTCCCTTGGAAAAGACTGCTCGTTGCTCTATCACACTAATCTATGTGAATAAAGGTTGAATGAACAACACACATAGACCGAGAGGCATGCTAGAGCCTGGGTAGCTCAGTCGAAGAGCATCAGACTAGGGTCCAGTGTTCAAGTCCCTGTTCAGGCGATGTGCTCCTTTTACAGGACTCTCTTGGAAAACACTGCACTTTGCTCAATGACACTAATCTATGTGAATAAAGTTTGAATGAACTACACACAAAGACAGAAAGACATGCTAGAGCTTGGGTAGCTCAGTCGGTAGAGCATCAGACTTTTAATCTGAGGGTCCAGGGTTCAAGTCCCTGTTTAGGCGATGTGCTCCTTTTACAGGACTCCCTTGGAAAAGATTGCTCTTAGCTCAATTAGACTAATCTATGTGAATAAAGGTTGAATGAACTACACACATAGACAGAGAGGCGTGCTAGAGCCTGGGTAGCTCAGTCGGTAGATCATCAGACTTTTAATCTGAGGGTCCAGGGTTCATGTCCCATTTCAGGCGATGTGCTCCTTTTACAGGACTCTCTTGGAAAAGACTGCTCTTTGCTCAATCAGACTAATCTATGTGAATAAAGGTTGAATGAACTACACATATAGACAGAGAGGCATGCTAGATCCTGGATAGCTCAGTCGGTAGAGCATCAGACTTTTAATCTGAGGGTCCAGTGTTCACGTCCCTGTTCAAGCAATGTGCTCCTTTTACAGGACTCCTTTGGAAAAGACTGCTCGTTGCCCAATGAGACTAATCTATGTGAATAAAGGTTGAATGAACTACACACAAAGACAGAGAGGCATGATAGTGCCTGGGTAGCTCAGTCGGTAGAGCATCAGACTTTTAATCTGAGGGTCCAGGGTTCAAGTCCCTGTTCAGGCGATGTGCTCCTTTTACAGGACTCCCTTGGAAAAGACTGCTCTTTGCTCAATGAGACTAATCTATGTGAATGAAGGATGAATGAACTAAACACATAGACAGAGAAGCATGCTAGAGCCTAGGTAGCTCAGTCGGTAGAGCATCAGACATTTAATCTAAGGGTCCAGGGTTCAAGTCCCTGTTCAAGCGATATGCTCCATTTACAGGACTCCCTTGGAAAAGACTGCGTGTTGCTCTATGAGACTAATCTATGTGAACAAAGGTTAAATGAACAACACACATAGACCAAGAGGCATGCTAGAACCTGGGTAGCTCAGTCGGTAGAGCATCAGACCTTTAATCTGAGGGTCCAGGGTTCAAGTCCCTGTTCAGTCAATGTGCTCCTTTTACAGGACTCTCTTGGAAAAGACTGCTCTTTGCTCAATGAGACTAATCTATGTGATTAAAGGTTGAATGAACTACACACATAGACAGAGAGACATGCTAGTGCCTGGGTAGCTCAGTCGGTAAAGCATCAGACTTTTAATCTGAGGGTCCAGGGTTCAAGTCCCTGTTTAGGCGATGTGCTCCTTTTACAGGACTCCTTTGGAAAAGATTGCTCTTTACTCTATTATACTAATCTATGTGAATAAAGGTTGAATGAACTACACACAAAGACAGAAGGACATGCTACAGCTTGGGTAGCTCAGTCGGTAGAGCATCAGACTTTCAATCTGAGGGTCCAGGGTTCAAGTCCCTGTTTAGGCAATGTGCTCCTTTTACAGGACTCCCTTGGAAAAGATTGCTCTTAGCTCAATTAGACTAATCTATGTGAATAAAGGTTGAATGAACTACACACATAGACAGAGAGGCGTGCTAGAGCCTGGGTAGCTCAGTCGGTAGATCATCAGACTTTTAATCTGGGGGTCCAAGGTTCAAGTCCCTGTTCAGGCGATATGCTCCTTTTACAGGACTCCCTTGGAAAAGACTGCTCTTTGCTCAATCAGACTAATCTATGTGAATAAAGGTTGAATGAACTACACACATAGACACAGAGGCATGTTAGAGCCTGGGTAGCTCAGTCGGTAAAGCATCATTCTTTTAATCTGAGGGTCCAGGGTTAAAGTCCCTGTTTAGGCGATGTGCTCCTTTTACAGGACTCCCTTGGAAAAGACTGCTCTTTGCACAATGAGACTAATCTATGTGAAAAAAGGTTGAATGAACTACACATATAGACAGAGGCATGCTAGAGCCTGGGTAGCTCAGTCGGTAGAGCATCAGACTTTTAATCTGAGGGTCCAGGGTTCAAGTCCCTGTTCAGGGGATGTTCTCGTTTAACAGGACTCCTTTGGAAAATACTGCTCTTTGCGCAATGAGACTAATCTATGTGAATAAAGGTTGAATGAACTACACACATAGAAAGAAAGGTATGCTAGAGCCTGGGTAGCTCAGTCAGTAGAGCATCAGACTTTTAATCTGAGGGTCCAGGGTTCAAGTCCCTGTTCAGGCGATGTGCTCCATTTATAGGACTCTCTTGGAAAAGACTGCTCTTTGCTCAATTAGACTAATCTATGTAAATAAAGGTGAATGAACTACACACATAGACAGAAAAGCATGCTAGAGCCTGGGTAGCTCAGTCGGTAGAGCATCAGACTTTAAATCTGAGGGTCGGGGCCTCATGTATCAACCGTGCGTGCGCACAAAAACATTGCGCACGTCACTTTCCACGCAAAACCCCGTATGTAACAAAAATGAAATGAACGTGAATATCTGCGCATCCAAGTACATTTCCACGCCAGCTCCCCTGCTTGCGTACGCACGTTTCTGTGGTTATTGTTCCTTTGGCGACTCTTAAAGGTGCTTTCGAGAAACTGAAGCCCCACAGTCTGTGGTTGACTTTAAGAGCGGCTTGAAGACCTTTCTTTGCAACAGAGCATACTCTACTCCTCATGATTCTACTTTTGATCATAGCTGATACTGTTGTTGATTTTAATTGTTTATTAAATGTTTTATTGACATTTAATTCTGTTGCACCTTGTAGCACTTTGAGATTTTCATTAATGAAAAGTGCGTTATAGATTGAATTCATTATTATTATTATTATTATTATTATTATTATTATTATTATTATTATTATTAACTGTTCATGATGTGAAAATGATTAATATTCCCATCAAACACACGATTAACAAGTATTACATCCACATGACGCAGTTAAATAAAGCACGCGCAAAGTTGTGCCAAAAATAAATTTAACAGGAACGGATTCATTCAGCCTTACTGGAGGATATAATAAATACGTAGTGTAACACGCAGAGCATTTATTTATAAACAGATATAATTTTCTGATCTAGGATATGGCTTATCAGCCGTTTCCAGAAATAATCATTTTTCAGTTTGGCACTGCTGCGCTCTGGAGCAACATGGAGCCGTGCATCACGCACATCAGAAGCAGCGATCAAACTGTTCCCGAGCTATGAGGGAGCTGCAGGCCGATCAGGGCAGTCCAGTCCACACAAAGCCTGATCAATGGAATGTCTCATCCATATGATTCCAAAGGCTGAGTGGTCGCGCTTTGGAGCGCGCGCGCACCCACGCCGGTGTTACACGGCAGCTGGAGGTGATTCATGATCTGCGTTTATTGTAGATTTCTCCAAAATGACACGTGAAAGTACACCATATATAACTTGTAGGAGAGTAAAGGCTTCACAGACAAACAGATTGCGCACAATGTGGCGCGCGCAGCGTTTGGAGACTCCAACATCAGTCATGTCATGAAAACTCTCCACTGAGACGCACAGACCCGTTTCTTCATATCATCTATTAAATAAACAAAGATCTATGTTCTACCAAACATCTAAGTTCCTCTGTGTTTACAGTAATTATGGTAATAAACCCGTGCGCAAAGTTAATATTTTCACTCAGAATGAATGGATGAGCTGGCGCACCAAAGCAGGGTGCGCGCACACACAAATCCGACACACAATCACTCGTTCTTTGTGTGATGAACACATTTTATTACTATTCTTACTTAGGATTATTTTCCTCACTCATATTATATTAAATTCATTATTTTCCTGAATCTAGAAATAATTTCTGATCGCGCAGGGATCAAACAAACATGTCCTTCACACATGCAGGAAGTAATTTGCATCTGTTTAACATATGTAAATGAAGGCGTGTCAGGGGAGGTGTCTCACGTGCGCTCAGTTCCACGTTGGTTGTGATGTACAAAAGGAATGTGCGTGGATTCCGGTGTACGCACAGTTTGATACATCTGGATTTTTTTGTGCGTACACACTTTTCTGGATTTGACCGTACGTCACTTTTCAGTAGGAAATCCACGCAAGTCTTTGTACATGAGGCCCCAGGGTTCAAGTCCCTGTTCAGGCGATGTGCTCCTTTTACAGGACTTCCTTGGAAAAGACTGCTCTTTTCTCAAAGAGACTAATCTATGTGAATAAAGGTTGAATGAACTACACACATAGACAAAGAGGTATGCTAGAGCCTGGGTAGCTCAGTCGGTAGAGCATCAGACTTTTAATCTGAGGGTCCAGGGTTCAAGTCCCTGTTCAGGCAATGTGCTCCTTTTACAGGACTCCCTTGGAAAAGACTGCTCTTTGCTCAATGAGACTAATCTATGTGAATAAAGGTTGAATGAACTACACACATAGAAAGAGAGGTATGCTAAAGCCTGGGTTACTCAGTCGGTAGAGCATCAGACTTTTAATCTGAGGGTCCAGAGTTCAAGTCCCTGTTCAGGCGATGTGCTCCATTTACAGGACTCTCTTGGAATAGACTGCTCTTTGCTCAATGAGACTAATCTATGTGAATAAAGGTTGAATGAACTACACACATAGACAGAGAGGCATGCTAGAGCCTGGGTATCTCAGTCGGTAGAGCATCAGACTTTTAATCTGAGGGTCCATGGTTCAAGTCCCTGTTCAGGCGATGTGCTCCTTTTACAGGACTCTCTTGGAAAAGACTGCTCTTTGCTCAATGAGACTAATCTATGTGATTAAAGCTTGAATGAACTACACACATAGACACATAAGCATGCTAGAGCCTGGGTAGCTCAGTCGGTAGAGCATCAGCCTTTTAATTTGAGGGACCAGGGTTCAAGTCCCTGTTCAGGCAATGTGCTCCTTTTACAGGACTCCCTTGGAAAAGATTGCTCGTTGCTCTATCGCACTAATCTATGTGAATAAAGGTTGAATGAACAACACACATAGACCGAGAGGCATGCTAGAGCCTGGGTAGCTCAGTCGGTAGAGCATCAGACTTTTAATTTGAGGGACCAGGGTTCAAGTCCCTGTTCAGGCGATGTGCTCCTTTTACAGGACTCTCTTGGAAAACACTGCACTTTGCTCAATGACACTAATCTATGTGAATAAAGGTTGAATGAACTACACACAAAGACAAAAAGACATGCTAGAGCTTGGGTAGCTCAGTCGGTAGAGCATCTGACTTTTAGTCTGAGGGTCCCGGGTTCAAGTCCCTGTTTAGGCGATGTGCTCCTTTTACAGGACTCCCTTGGAAAAGATTGCTCTTAGCTCAATTAGACTAATCTATGTGAATAAAGGTTGAATGAACTACACACATAGACAGAGAGGCATGCTAGAGCCTGGGTAGCTCAGTCGGTAGATCATCAGACTTTTAATCTGAGGGTCCAAGGTACAAGTCCTTGTTCAGGTGATGTGTTCCTTTTACAGGACTCCCTTGGAAAAGACTGCTCTTTGCTCAATCAGACTAATCTATGTGAATAAAGGTTGAATGAACTACACACATAGACACAAAGGCATGTTAGAGCCTAGGTAGCTCAGTCGGTAAAGCATCATTTTTTTAATCTGAGGGTCAAGGGATCAAGTCCCTGTTCAGGTGATGTGCTCCTTTTATAGGACTCCCTTGGAAAAGACTGCTCTTTGCGCAATGAGACTAATCTATGTGAAAAAAGGTTGAATGAACTACACACATAGAAACAAAGTCATGCTATAGCCTGGGTAGCTCAGTCGGTAGAGCATCAGACTTTTAATCTGAGGGTCCAAGGTTCAAGTCCCTGTTCAAGCAATGTGCTCCTTTTACAGGACTCCCTTGGAAAACACTGCACTTTGCTCAATGACACTAATCTATGTGAATAAAGGTTGAATGAACTACACACAAAGACAAAAAGACATGCTAGAGCTTGGGTAGCTCAGTCGGTAGAGCATCTGACTTTTAGTCTGAGGGTCCCGGGTTCAAGTCCCTGTTTAGGCGATGTGCTCCTTTTACAGGACTCCCTTGGAAAAGATTGCTCTTAGCTCAATTAGACTAATCTATGTGAATAAAGGTTGAATGAACTACACACATAGACAGAGAGGCATGCTAGAGCCTGGGTAGCTCAGTCGGTAGATCATCAGACTTTTAATCTGAGGGTCCAAGGTACAAGTCCTTGTTCAGGTGATGTGTTCCTTTTACAGGACTCCCTTGGAAAAGACTGCTCTTTGCTCAATCAGACTAATCTATGTGAATAAAGGTTGAATGAACTACACACATAGACACAAAGGCATGTTAGAGCCTAGGTAGCTCAGTCGGTAAAGCATCATTTTTTTAATCTGAGGGTCAAGGGATCAAGTCCCTGTTCAGGTGATGTGCTCCTTTTATAGGACTCCCTTGGAAAAGACTGCTCTTTGCGCAATGAGACTAATCTATGTGAAAAAAGGTTGAATGAACTACACACATAGAAACAAAGTCATGCTATAGCCTGGGTAGCTCAGTCGGTAGAGCATCAGACTTTTAATCTGAGGGTCCAAGGTTCAAGTCCCTGTTCAAGCAATGTGCTCCTTTTACAGGACTCCCTTGGAAAAGACTGCTCTTTGCTCAATCAGACTAATCTATGTGAATAATGGTTGAATGAACTACACACATAGACAAAGAGACATGATAGAGCCTAGGTAGCTCAGTCGGTAGAGCATCAGAATTTTAATCTGAGTGTCCAGGGTTCAAGTCCCTGTTCAGGCGATGTGCTCTTTTTATAGGACTCACATGGAAAAGACTGCTCTTTGCTCAATGAAACTAATCTATGTGAGTAAAGGTTGAATGAACTACACACATAGACAAAGAGACATGCTAGAGCCTGGGTAGCTCAGTCAGTAGAGCATCAGACTTTTAATCTGAGGGTCCAGGGTTCAAGTCACTGATCAGGCGATGTGCTCCTTTTACAGGACTCCCTTGGAAAAGTTTGCTTTTTGCTCAATTAGACTAATCTATGTGAATAAAGGTTGAATGAACTACACATATAGACAGAGCGGCATGCTAGAGCTTGGGTAGCTCAGTCGGTAAAGCATCAGACTTTTAATTTGAGGGTTGAGAGTTCAAGTCCCTGTTCATGCGATGTGCTCCTTTTACAGGACTCCCTTGGAAAAGACTGCTCTTTGCTCAATGAGTCTAATCTATGTGAATAAAGGTTGAATGTACTACACACATAGACAGACAGGCATGCTAGAGCCTGGGTAGCTCAGTCAGTAAAGCATCAGACTTTTAATCTGAGGGTCCATGGTTCAAGTCCCTGTTCAGGCGATGTGCTCCTTTTACAGGACTCAATTGGAAAAGACTGCTCTTTGCTCAATGAGACTAATCTATGTGAATAAAGGTTTAATGAACTACACACATAGACACAAAGGTATGCTAGAGCCTGGGTAGCTCAGTCAGTAGAGCATCAGACTTTTAATCTGAGGGTCCATGTTTCAAGTCCCTGTTCAGGCGATGTGATCCTTTTACAGGACTCTCTTGGAAAAGACTGCTCTTTGCTCAATCAGACTAATCTATGTTAATAAAGGTTGAATGAACTACACACATAGACAGAGAGACTTGCTAGAGCCTGGGTAGCTCAGTCGGTAGAGCATCAGACTTTTAATCTGAGGGTCCAGGGTTCAAGTCCCTGTTTAGGTGATGTGCTCCTTTTACAGGACTCCCTTGGAAAATATTGCTCTTTGCTCAATGAGACTAATCTATGTGAATAAAGGTTGAATGAACTACACACATAGACACAGAGGCATGCTACAGCCTGGGTAGCTCAGTCTGTAGAGCATCAGACTTTTAATCTGAGGGTCCAGGGTTCAAGTCCCTGTTCAGGCGATGTGCTCGTTTAACAGGACTCCTTTGGAAAATACTGCTCTTTGCGCAATGAGACTAATCTATGTGAATAAAGGTTGAATGAACTACACACATAGAAAGAAAGGTATGCTAGAGCCTGGGTAGCTCAGTCAGTAGAGCATCAGACTTTTAATCTGAGGGTCCAGGGTTCAAGTCCCTGTTCAGGCGATGTGCTCCATTTACAGGACTCTCTTGGAAAAGACTGCTCTTTGCTCAATTAGACTAATCTATGTAAATAAAGGTTGAATGAACTACACACATAGACAGAGAGGCATGCTAGAGCCTTGGTAGCTCAGTCGGTAGAGCATCAGACTTTAAATCTGAGGGTCCAGTGTTCAATTCCCTGTTCAGGCGATATGCTCCTTTTATAGGACTCCCTTGGAAAAGATTGCTCTTTGCTCAGTGATACTAATCTATGTGAATAAAAGTTGAATGAACTACACACATAGACACAAAGGCATGCTAGAGCCTGGGTAGCTCAGTCGGTAGAGCATCAGACTTTTAATCTGAGGGTCCAAGGTTCAAGTCCCTGTTCAGGCGATATGCTCCTTTTACAGGACTCCCTTGGAAAAGGGTGCTCTTTTCTCAAATATACTAATCTATGTGAATAAAGGTTGAATGAACTACACACATAGACAGAGAGGTATGCTAGAGTCTGGGTAGCTCAGTCGGTAGAGCATCAAACTTTTAATCTGAGGGTCCAAGGTTCAAGTCCCTGTTCAGGCGATGTGCTCCTTTTACAGGACTCCCTTGGAAAAGATTGCTCTTTGCTCAATGATACTAATCTATGTGAATAAAGGTTGAATGAACTACACACATAGACACAAAGGCATGCTAGAGCCTGGGTAGCTCTGTCGGTAGAGCATCAGACTTTTAATCTGAGGGTCCAGGGTTCAAGTCCCTGTTCAGGCGATGTGCTCTTTTTACAGGACTCACATGGAAAAGACTGCTCTTTGCTCAATTAGACTAATCTATGTGAATAAAGGTTAAATGAACTACACACATAGACAAAGAGGCATGCTAGAGCCTGGGTAGCTCAGTCATTAGAGCATCAGACTTTTAATCTGAGGGTCCAGGGTTCAAGTCACTGTTCAGGCGATGTGCTCCTTTTACAGGACTCCCTTGGAAAAGTTTGCTTTTTGCTCAATGAGACTAATCTATGTGAATAAATGTTGAATGAACTACACATATAGACAGCGAGGCATGCTAGAGCCTGGGTAGCTCAGTCAGTAGAGCATCAGACATTTAATCTGAGGGTCCAAGGTTCATGTCCCTGTTCAGGCAATGTGCTCCTTTTACAGGACTCCCTTGGAAAAGAGTGCTCTTTTCTCAAAGATACTATGTGAATAAAGGTTGAATGAACTACACACATAGACAGAAAGGCATGCTAGAGCCTGGGTAGCTCAGTCGGTAGAGCATCAGACTTTTAATCTGAGGGTCCAGGGTTCAAGTCCCTGTTCAGGCGATGTGCTCCTTTTACAGGACTCCATTGGAAAAGTTTGCTCTTTGCTCAATTATACTAATCTATGTGAATTAAGGTTGAATGAACTACACACATAGACAGAGAGTCGTGCTAGAGCCTAGGTAGCTCAGTCGGTAGAGCATCAGACTTTTAATCTGAGGGTCCAGGGTTCAAGACCCTGTTCAGGCGATGTGTTCCTTTTACAGGACTCCCTTGGAAAAGACTGCTCTTTGCTCAATTAGACTAATCTATGTAAATAAAGGTTTAATGAACTACACACATAGACACAGAAGCATGCTAGAGCTTGGGTAGCTCAGCCGGTAAAGCATCAGACTTTTAATCTGAGGGTCCAGGGTTCTAGTCCCTGTTCAAGCGATGTGCTCCTTTTACAGGACTCCCTTGGAAAAGATTGCTCTTTGCTCAATGAGAAGAATCTATGTGAATAAAGGTTGAATGAACTACACACATAGACACAGAGGCATGCTAGAGCCTGGGTAGCTCAGTCGGTAGACTATCAGACTTTTAATCTGAGGGTCCAGGGTTCAAGTCCCTGTTCAGGCGATGTGCTCTTTTTACAGGACTCACATGGAAAAGACTGCTCTTTCCTCAATTAGACTAATCTACGTGAATAAAGGTTAAATGAACTACACACATAGACCAAGAGGCATGCTACAGCCTGGGTAGCTAAGTCAGTAGAGCATCAGACTTTTAATCTGAGGGTCCAGGGTTCAAGTCACTGTTCAGGCGATGTGCTCCTTTTACAGGACTCCCTTGGAAAAGTTTGCTTTTTGCTCAATGAGACTAATCTATGTGAATAAAGGTTGAATGAACTACACATATAGACAGCGAGGCATGCTAGAGCTTGGGTAGCTCAGTCTGTAGAGCATCAGACTTTTAATTTGAGGGTTGAGGGTTCAAGTCCCTGTTCAGGCGATGTGCTCCTTTTACAGGACTCCCTTGGAAAAGACTGCTCTTTGCTCAATGAGTCTAATCTATGTAAATAAAGGTTGAATGAACTAGACACATAGACACAAAGACAAGCTAGAGCCTGGGTAGCTCAGTCGGTAGAGCATCAGACTTTTAATCTGAGGGTCCAGGGTTCAAGTCCCTGTTAAGGCGATGTGCTCTAGTACTCCTTTGGAAAATACTGCTCTTTGCTCAGTGGGACTAATCTATGTGAATAAAGGTTTAATGAACTACACACATAGAAAGAGAGGTATGCTAAAGCCTGGTTAGCTCAGTCGGTAGAGCATCAAACTTTTAATCTGAGGGTCCAGGGTTCATGTCCCATTTCAGGCGATGTGCTCCTTTTACAGGACTCTCTTGGAAAAGACTGCTCTTTGCTCAATTAGACTAATCTAAGTGAATAAAGGTTGAATGAACTACACATATAGACAGAGCAACATGCTAGATCCTAGGTAGCTCAGTCATTAGAGCATCAGACATTTAATCTGAGGGTCCAAGTTTCATGTCCCTGTTCAGGCAATGTGCTCCTTTTACAGGACTCCCTTGGAAAAGAGTGCTCTTTTCTCAAAGATACTAATCTATGTGAATAAAGGTTGAATGAACTACACACATAGACACAGAGGTATGCTAGAGCCTGGGTAGCTCAGTCGGTAGAGCATCAGACTTTTAATCTGAGGGTCCAGGGTTCAAGTCCCTGTTCAGGTGATGTGCTCCTTTTACAGGACTTCCTTGGAAAAGATTGCTCTTTGCTCAATGATATTAATCTATGTGAATAAAGGTTGAATGAACTACACACATAGACACAGAGGCATGCTAGAGCCTGGGTAGCTCAGTCGGTAGAGCATCAGACTTTTAATCTGAGGGTCCATGTTTCAAGTCACTGTTCAGGCGATGTGATCCTTTTACAGGACTCTCTTGGAAAAGACTGCTCTTTGCTCAATCAGACTAATCTATGTTAATAAAGGTTGAATGAACTACACACATAGACAGAGAGACTTGCTAGAGCCTGGGTAGCTCAGTCGGTAGAGCATCAGACTTTTAATCTGAGGGTCCAGGGTTCAAGTCCCTGTTTAGGCGATGTGCTCCTTTTACAGGACTCCCTTGGAAAATATTGCTCTTTGCTCAATGAGACTAATCTATGTGAATAAAGGTTGAATGAACTACACACATAGACACAGAGGCATGCCACAGCCTGGGTAGCTCAGTTTGTAGAGCATCAGACTTTTAATCTGAGGGTCCAGGGTTCAAGTCCCTGTTCAGGCGATGTGCTCGTTTAACAGGACTCCTTTGGAAAATACTGCTCTTTGCGCAATGAGACTAATCTATGTGAATAAAGGTTGAATGAACTACACACATAGAAAGAAAGGTATGCTAGAGCCTGGGTAGCTCAGTCAGTAGAGCATCAGACTTTTAACACTAGAAGTCCCAGAGAAGGGTCATTCAACATTTCTACCTTTGGAACCCAGAGACGGGTCGAGTGACCCGAAGGATTTTAGCTAACATCCTATAATGAGCTGTTAACAGGCGCTTTTGTTTTGTAAATAAGGCCATTACTGGCGCACCACAGGAGGGGGCACACTAATTTGACTAAGGTTGCGCTTTTTTGCGCAAGTGAACTTGGCTTCTAAGGCCCTGTTTACACGGACACTGTGTGGGGGAAACGCAACTTTTGGGTATGTTAATTAGGTGAAAAGTTTTGCGTTGACATGGGCGAATTCTGTGGATACGACTCTCTCCCCCCCACCCCCCGTACTCATGAATTTACTGTAGTTACCATGCTGGGCCTGTAGATGGCGCTGTGATCTTTGGAACCTTCACTACTGCGCATGCGCCACTGCTGCCTGCCTGAGGTAAACAGAGCAGACGAGGCAGCCTGTTTTCCTCTCT
>JBBPBX010085994.1:0-14985 GCA_038048925.1 Garcialebias charrua | reverse complement strand
GGGGCACCAGGCAAGGTTGTCCACTTTCACCAGCATTATTTGCTATTTTTATTGAACCGTTAGCAGCAGCAATAAGGCAAAGTGTTGATATTAAAGGCATAAAGGGTAGAAACATAGAACATAAAATGAGTCTTTATGCTGACGATGTTTTGCTTTTTCTTGAGAACTCAGGAAACTCAATATCCAATGTTATCAAGTTAATAAACTCATTTTCAAAAGTTTCTGATTATTCTATAAACTGGACAAAATCTACAGTGCTTCCGATAAATTGTGTGTTTAATAATTCTCTTAATGAAAGACTACAATCAGGTAATATTAAATATTTAGGTGTTAATATCTCTCCTAAATTGGAGGATTTAATAAAATTAAATCATATCCCACTATTAAAGAAAATTGAAGACGATCTTACTAGATGGAGATCTCTACCCATATCACTTATGGGAAGAGTTGCCTCAGTAAAAATGATGGTGCTGCCGAGAATAAATTATTTATTCTCAATGATTCCAAATAAACCTTCAAATGAATGGTTTAAGTCCCTGGACTCTTCTATATCTAAATTCCTTTGGAACAATAAAACTCCGCGTATTAGTTTAAAAACATTACAAAAATCTAAAGATACCGGAGGATTAGAACTTCCAAACTTTTATTACTACTATTTAGCAAACAGATTACAATATATATCAAAGTGGTTAAAACCGAATGCACTAGATGAAACTTGGATAGATATAGAACAAACTTTATGTAATAATATTAGGATTTCAGATCTACCATTTATCAGTACAGATTTAAAAAGACATGTCTGCTTTAAGAGCATCAATATTAGCTCATCTCTGACAGCATGGTGGGAGTATCTGAAAATGACAAAGTCTTCACTACTCCCATGTAGACATACACCTCTCTGGAACAATCCTGACATTCAACAAGAAAATAATATGTTAAATTTCCCAGGTTGGAGAATGAAAGGTATTGAATGTCTGGAACACATATTTGAGGGTATAGACTTTATTCCATTTAATAAATTAATAATACAATATGACATTGATAATAAATATTTCCTACAATACCAACAAATTAAGTCAATTGTAAAAAAGAAATTTAAGCTTAATAAAACATTGTTGGAAACACCAACATGTGTGTTAGAGTTTATTAATTTTCAACCACCGAAATTATTATCTAAAATATACAAAAAATTGTCTAGGATCGATGACTCGATAGCACTACCTGTTGAAAAATGGGAGTCAGATTTATCAATCAACTTTGAACAAAAAATTTGGTCTCAAGTATGTTCAAATACTTTTAAATTGACTAGACTCTCCAATTTACAATTAATACAATATAAGGTTCTCTATAGAGTACATTATACAGGGGAGCGAATGTTTAAGATGGGCTTTATACCATCTAACAAGTGCTCACAGTGCATAAGTAATACACCTGATGATTATATTCACGCGCTCTGGTTCTGTCCATCCGTTCAGAGGTTCTGGGTACAGGTATGTGAAGACTTGTCTAAATGTTTGAAAATTAATATCCCACTCTCTCCATCTGTTTGCTTATTGGGTATCTTTGAAGATGTTATACTAGAAAAAAATACATCCTATATGCTTTTCACTGGAGCTTTTCACTTTTCCGGGAGAGCTTTGAACACGTTCCGAGGGAGGCGGGGGACATTGAGCCCGAGTGGACCATGTTTCGCGCCTCTATTGTCGAGGCAGCTTATCGGAGTTGTGGCCGCAAGGTTGTTGGTGCCTGTCGTGGTGGCAACCCTCGAACCCGGTGGTGGACACCGGCGGTGAGGGATGCTGTCAAGCTGAAGAAGGAGTCCTATTGGGCCTTTTTAGCCTGTGGGACCCCGGAAGCAGCAGATAGGTACCGGCAGTCCAAGCGGCATGCGGCTCGGGTGGTTGCTGAGGCAAAAACTCGGGCGTGGGAGGAGTTCGGAGAGGCCATGGAGAATGACTTCCGTACGGCTTCGAGGCGATTCTGGTCCACCATCCGGCGTCTCAGGGGGGGAAAGCGGTACGCGACCAACACCATTTATGGTGGGGATGGCGTGCTGTTGACCTCAACTCGGGATGTTGTGAGTCGGTGGGCGGAATACTTCGAAGACCTCCTCAATCCTACTGGCACGTCTTCCACTGAGGAAGCGGAGCCTGGGGACTTTGGATCGGGCTCTCCAATCTCTGGTGCGGAGGTCGCCGAGGTGGTTAAAAAGCTCCGCGGTGGCAAGGCTCCGGGGGTGGATGAGATTCGTCCTGAGTTCCTTAGGGCTCTGGATGTTGTGGGGTTGTGTTGGCTTACGCGACTCTGCAATATCGCGTGGACATCGGGGGCAGTTCCCTTGGATTGGCAGACTGGGGTGGTGGTTCCCCTATTCAAAAAGGGGGACCGTAGGGTGTGTTCCAACTATAGAGGGATCACACTCTTAAGCCTCCCTGGTAAGGTCTATTCAGGGGTTCTGGAGAGGAGGGTCCGTCGGATAGTCGAACCTCGGATTCAGGAGGAGCAGTGTGGTTTTCGTCCTGGTCGTGGAACACTAGACCAGCTCTACACCCTCAACAGGGTCCTGGAGGGTGCGTGGGAGTTTGCCCAACCAGTTTACATGTGCTTTGTAGACTTGGAAAAGGCATTCGACCGCGTCCCTCGGGGGGTTCTGTGGCGGGTACTCCGGGAGTATGGGGTACCAGGCCCATTGATATGGGCTGTTAGGTCCCTGTACGACCGGTGTCAGAGCTTGGTCCGCATTGCCGGCAGTAAGTCAGGCTCGTTTCCGGTGAGAGTTGGACTCCGCCAAGGTTGCCCTTTGTCACCGATTCTGTTTATAACTTTTATGGACAGAATTTCTAGGCGCAGCCAAGGTGTTGAGAGGATCCGTTTTGGTGGCCTTAGAATCGCTTCTCTGTTTTTTGCAGATGATGTGGTCCTATTGGCTTCATCAGCTCGTGATCTACAGCTTTCACTGGAGCGGTTTGCAGCTGAATGCGATGCGGCCGGGATGAGGATCAGTTCCTCCAAATCCGAGGCCATGGTCTTGAGCCGGAAAAGGGTAGCGTGCCCTCTCCGGGTCGGGGAGGAGGTCCTGCCCCAAGTGGAGGAGTTTAAGTATCTCGGGATCTTGTTCACGAATGAGGGAAAACTGGAGCGTGAGATCGATAGGCGGATAGGTGCAGCGTCCACAGTGAAGCGGGCGCTGTACCGGTCTGTCGTGGTGAAGAGAGAGCTGAGTCAAAAGGCAAAGCTCTCAATTTACCGATCGATCTACGTTCCCACCCTCATCTATGGTCATGAGCTTTGGGTTATGACCGAAAGAACAAGATCTCGGATACAAGCGGCTGAAATGAGTTTTCTCCGCAGGGTGGCTGGACTCTCCCTTAGAGATAGGGTGAGAAGCTCAGTCATCCGGGAGGGACTCGGAGTAGAGCCGCTGCTTCTCCACATCGAGAGGAGCCAGTTGAGGTGGCTCGGGCATCTGGTTAGGATGCCTCCTGGACGCCTCCCTGGTGAGGTGTTCCGGGCATGTCCCACCGGGAGGAGACCCAGAGGAAGACCCAGGATACGCTGGAGGGACTATGTTTCTCGGCTGGCCTGGGAACGCCTTGGGATTCCCCCAGAGGAGCTGCTCCAAGTGGCTGGGGAGAGGGAAGTCTGGGCCTCCCTACTTAGGCTGCTACCCCCGCGACCCGACCCCGGATAAGCGGAAGAAAATGGATGGATGGATGGATGGATGGATGCTTTTCACTGCCTTATGCATCGCAAAGAAAACCATACTCGTAAATTGGAAAAATAAAAATAATCTTAGCGTTAATCAGTATAAAAATCTTCTGTTAGATCATATTAGTCTTGAAACAGCATCTGCCGACACATTGGATCAACCTATTTGGCATTCTTTGATCGGCTCCGTTACGTAGTGAGGGTGGGGGGTCTGGGATGTGGCCTTGTGGGGCATTGGGACTGGAGGGGGGGGAGGTTGGGGTTTGGGGCGCCGGGGGGTTAGGGCTGCTTGGGCGGGGAGGACCTCGTCTTCGACCTGGGGAGGACCGGGGGGGGTTCTGGGGGACATCTACTGGGGGCGGCATGCGGGCCCTCGGGTGGTCGGTGGCGGCGGTCATGGGTCGCCGGTCGGTGACCCGGCTGTGCTGGGGTGGTTTCGGGGTGGGTGCCGGGGGCTTGGGACTCTGGGGGCGCGTCGTCCCCGGGCTTGGGCCTGGTGGGGGTCGGGGGTCTTGGGCTCTGGCGGGCGGGTCGCCGGGCTATGGGCTGGCTGGCGCTCTGGTGCCCAGCTCTGGCCGGGGGCTCTCGGCTCGCTGGTGGGTTGGGGTTCATATGCTGGGGGGTGGGTGTCTGGGGGCGTGACTGGTGGCCAATGGGAGGGGGCGGGCAAACCCAGCCTGGGTGTCTAATGTGTTATGTGTTCTGAAAGTTGTTAATATGAAGGGTGGGTATAGTATTTCTTCTGGGGTGGGGATTAGGTGGATGTCCTGGATGATGGTCTTGGACTATACTTGGCCGGTGTGCGGGCCCCGGTTGGGGCCTGTTCTTGGTGCTTCCTGGCTCTGTCGACGGTTGGGCGGGCGCTCTTGGCCGTGTCGTCCATGTGGGATTTTGTGTCCTCTTGGACGGCGGGCTGACTGCGGTTCGCAGGGGTCGTGGCGGCCCTGGCGGGTGTGGGCTGTTGGTTCTGCTGTTGGCGGCCCTCGGGGCCGTGTCCCTCTCTGGTCTTGGCTCAATGTCCTGGCGGTCGGAGAGGTGTTCTCTTCATCTTAAATTAATACATGTAGGGAATTTGGGTCTCGGGTGTGCTGCAATGGTTTTACATCTCTGTTGTTAAGAGCACCTGGGACTCAATTTTATATACACTTTAGACATTCATTCATAAACATCTTCATAAAAGTCACATATAGGGAATGGAGTGAGCACTATGGCTATGGGTGGCGGGATGACATCAATCTCGCCCCCATGCCTATGCTCACTCAACATTATGCATCTAGACAATTAGGGCCTGGGTTAGAGTTGGAGTGGAGGGGAAACTGGTATAATGCCAGCCTTTGCTCCTTCTCTTTCCTTTTTAAATACACTTTACAACAACACTCACCAACAGTACATTTGGGGACGGGGGTGTGTGTGTCGGGGTCTTGATTTGTTAATTTCAATTTTATTTATTATGTATTTATTTATATATTATTTATTTATTTTTCTCTTGCCCCCCTGGTTGCCTTGCGGACATTCTGGGGGTGGGCCGTCAGGGGTTGTGCTGGGGAGTGGGGGGGTTCGGGGCCTGCGGGTTCGCCGTGGGCGGGGCTGGCAGTGGGCTCCCTCTGGGGCTGCTTGGGCTCGGGTGTCCTGTCCTGTCCTGTCGGCAGGGCGCGGGGTGTGCCGGATCTTGGACGTCTGCTGCTCTCCACCCCAGAATGAATGGGTCTACCTCCTGGGTTTGGATGTGGGCTGCCCCATGTAGGTAGCAGGTACATGTCTTGGACCTAGGGGGTATAGAGTGTGCATCGGGATTATGAATGGAGCGTGTCGTTATTGTTTGTCTTTCTGTGACTGAGGGTGAGGATGAGGGTGGGTCTGAATGAGTGTGTCTGTGTATGAATGTTTAAGTGTCAGGCTGGGACTTGGACTGCCCCCTCTCTGATACTTCTGAGGCTACCCAGTGTCGCGCTCCTGCCACGTGGCCCCCTGGTGGGTGTTCCTCTGCCTACGGGCGTGCTTGGGGCCCTCACTATCTGGGGCTGGGCGCTTGGGCGTTTGTCAGCTCGGCCTGGTGGCTGCCTGGTGGGGCTCGGGTCCTCTGGTCCTGTCAGGTCTGGACCTGAGGGATGGGCGTCCCCGGTGCCCGAGCCTCGGTGACCGGCCCTGGGGCTACGTCGGTGCGGCGGGCTCCGGCGGGGGCCTGTGTATTGTCGCTGTTGACCCCGGGGGGTCATTGTGTGTGGTCCCTGGTGGGGTTCGTCCGGTTCTTCCACTTGGTCGGATCTGGGGAGTGGACGAGTGGCTCGTCCTGTTCGGGTGGTCCTGGGGACTCTGGGCTCGGGGTCCTTCCTGGGGTCTTGGGCTTTGATCGCCCCTTCGTCTGTCTCGGGCTTTGGGGGGACGGGTCTCTGATGCTTCACAGTTGCTACTAAATGTTCTATTGGAGGAACCTCATTCACTTATGCATGCTCACAACCACACACAAATGGATGCAGGGATGTATAGTAGATGTATGTAGATGGGTATATAAATGAATATAAATATATATGTATGTATATTGTATATATATTTGTAGGTATGGGTATGTGTATTTATAGAAATATTTGCAAGGTCATGAATATTATCAGTCTTTATGCTTGTATGTTTCGTTGTTGTGTTCTGTCATGTGCTTTGCAGGATTGTGGACGGAGGTTTGGTGTGTTTGCCTTGTGCTCTTTCTGTGGACAATTGTTGTTTTGTTGTTTTGTTTTGTTGTCTCACTTTCTCTTTTCTTTCTTTCTCTCTATTAAAAAAAAAAAAAAAAAAAAGAATGCCATTGTTTAGTTTAAGCTGTTTGCGCAGTTTATAGGGAACCTTGTACAGGAACCTTATAGGTCTCGGCCAACGTACCTCTGTACGTTTACCTCTTTCTGCGTAATACAGGTGTGTCACAACCGTTGGCGCAGTCGCAAGTGTGCCTGACTGGTCATACTGCGACGGGTCACTGTCGTTGTGTACGTCTTCCCACTTCATGATTGAAGAGGTGCTCTTTGAGTCTGTAAGAACTATGTCATCTCTGAGTAGTTCTAGTTCAAATGCTCTGGAACCAAGGTTTCATTGAAAGTTTGGCTGATAACTGAATTACCTGTCCCAGAGGACAGTACAGCGTTCTTGGTGTGTGATCCTTGGATCTCTACACCGTCCTCTACCCATGGTAGGAAGTGTGAGTCTGCCCCCCTTTTGTTTGAGGAGGGGTCCTCAAAATCTGTAACAATGGAGTCCAAGTGACTGTCAGCGTGTTGTAGACTGTCACTTCCAGGACTCGGATGTCCTTGAACCAAGACTTCACTGCAATCTTGGCCATATGCCGAATTACATGTCCCACAGGACAGTACAGCGTCATCGGTGTGGGACCCTTGGATCGCCACACCTTCGTCTACCGGTGGTAGGTAGTGCTCAGTGAGTGCTGAAGGTGTCAGCTCGCAGAGGAGGTCCTCGTGATGGGCCAGAGTCTGGTCCAACTGTTGAGTCTCCTCTGTCTCACCTGTATATGAAGGTCCACTTACCGGGCTTGTGGTCTCGGTTGGGGAATCCCTTTCGACCTTAGCGGTACCTGTTGTTAGACAGTCAGTGTCCTGACCCTGGGGAGGTATCTCGATTGGCAGTGGACTGCTCACTGTGGTCCACATTGTCTGACTGCCATAATCTATAATCGCTTCAAAGCGACTTATAAAATCTTGGCCGACCAGAAATGGGAAGGAGTCCACCGTAGACACATGTACCGGATGGCAAATTGTCGTCTCGCCAATCTGCATGTGAACCATGGCAATAGCTGTCAGGGTTGTACCCATTTCTGAGAGTCCTCGCAACTCTATAGCACATTCTATCAGGGGTATCTCTCTGCCAACACTGTTAGCGGCGGTCCGTAGCCTCTCAAACAGCCCGGCTGACATGATAGTCACGTCTGAGCCGCTATCCAGGAGTGCTTCTCGTGTGAACACCCCTTCCAGTCATAGTGGCAGGTAAGCTTTCTTAGCGTGCCCCATTCTCATAAATTTACACAGAAACCTTCTAGGTTTAAGCACACGCCTCTGAGTACGTGTAACTCCGTCTGTGTAATCATCGTCGCTGTCAGCATCATGAAGGTTGTCTGCCTCATGACCTTCAGGATGTGGAATTTCAGCAATTTGTTTGCTGCCAGCATCTATGTCAGTGTTGACGTTGTTGTTGTCAACTGTGTGCACTGAGTTGTTGCAAAAGACAGTGCTGCGCGTCGCTTCATCAGGATGAACAACGTTGTTTGTGTTTTCATCAAGGATAACGTCACACGTTGTGTCAGCTTGGTCAACCACTGTAACATTCAAATCATTTGACAAACAACTCACAATCTCAGTCACGTCCATGCGCGGAGGCGCCGCTTCCATAATCTGGAGCATGTGTGACTCTTTGCATGTCTCGAACAGTGCAGTTCGAGGGGCAGGGGCAGGAGGGCCGCTTCTCGGGGGTACATGTCAGGACAGACCATCTTTCAATGGTTCACGGTTCCTATGCAACCTCCTTCGAATCTCACCCACTGTGAGATCCATGAGAGAACTCTTTTGGTTCGATCCGGACCATCTGGGTTCATCTGGAGGGCGAACACCTACCTTGTGTGGTTCTCTGCTCATCTCAAGGTTTTCAACCTGAGGGGCAGGGGGTTCAGAACTCCCCGTGAACCGATCAGAGTCACTTTTACAACTCGTAGCACCATGCTGTTGTTTGTTATTAAGAAAAACCTGTGACCTCTCGCACTCTGAAGGAGAGGGAACCTCACCTACTTCCTGCGAGTGGGATGTGACCTTTTGACCTGGGCACACCACTGAGGGTGTTTTTCGTTGTTCGAGCATGTCAAAAAATTCCATAGCACATTGTTTAATTTCCGCCATGGTACTCTCTTTGCAATTAACATTGAAGCGAACACATTTCATTATGAAATGTATCAGATTCAAAGTGAAACGATTTTTAAACTCCGCATCTTCCTCTAAGCCAGGTACAGTTTTATTCTCTGTGTAAACAGAGAGGAGCCTGTCGTAAAACACCAGGGGATGTTCACCTGGTTCCTGAAGGACGTTCTTTGCAGCTAAGTGCCTATCAAAGGATGCACCTGTTAGAACGTCCATCTTTGTACTGATTTTCTGTGAAAAATCAAGGAAAGTAGGTCTTATTTCACAGTGTGCAGTCTCACCATGTGATGCCTGCGGCAGCCAACATGGAGTCCAAGATGTGAAATTAAATAAAAATCAGTGATTCCTATTACTGTAATTTGTCGACCTGTGACAAGGTCAAACAAAAACGGCTGTCGTGAGAGTTTTGTGAAAATCAAAACAAAGGACGCCTTAACCTTGCAGTTTAAAATAAAATAAAAACAGACAGTTTGTTTTTCACAGAATCAATGATAAAAGTACCCTGATACATGCTCAATAATCCAGGTAGAAAAATCTAAAAAAGCTAAGTCTGGTCCTCTGGACATTCAAAAAACAAAAAAAACAAAACAAAGCAAAAAATTGTAGAAACGTTTCGTCTTTCGTCCGAAAGACTTCCTCAGTCTGAGGTGCTGGGTTCAGCTCAGTCTTATAAATAGCACCCTCTCACAGTGTTACACAACCAGTTGGCTGATGACAGCCTGAAACCAGCTGCTCACATGATCAAGGAGGACCATCAGCCTAACAATGGATCGTTAGCACCCTGATGGTTGTTTGCTATTCACAGAGGGCTGAGTGATACCAGCAATCACAGCATTGTAGGAGGGGGACAGTTGAACTCGGAGGCCTCCACCCCTGTTTAATGATGGGCGGTTTCTTTTCACAAAGATGGCCTCCTTTACTCCTCTCTCAAACCATCGTTCCTCTCTATCAAGGATGTGAACATCTTCATCCCTGAAAGAGTGACCGCTGGCCTGGAGATGAGTGTAGACTGCAGAGTCCTGACCTGATGATGTTGATCTTCTGTGCTGGGCCATCCTTTTGGCCAGTGGCTGTTTAGTTTCCCCGATATAAGACTGATCACAGCCCTCCTGACACTGAACAGCATACACAATGTTACTCTGTTTTTGCCGGGGGACTGGATCTTTGGGATGAACCAGTTTTTGCCGTAATGTATTTTGAGGTTTAAAAGCCACTGGGACGTTGTGTTTAGAAAATAAACGTCTCAATGTCTCTGAAACCCCTGCAACATATGGAATGGCCACTGGTCTGGGTCTGGGTTCCTTCTTTTCACCTGATGGCTGGCTGGAGTCCTGTTTGGGTTTCTTCTCTGCTTTCAGGAAGGCCCAGTTAGGATATCCACATTTCTCTAGAGCCTGTTTTGTGTGTGATTTCTCCTTCTGTCTGGCTGCTGAGTTAGTGGGGACGCTGTCTGCTCTGTGGTACAGAGTCCTGATGACTCCTAACTTGTGCTCCAGAGGGTGATGGGAGTCAAACTGTAAATACTGGTCTGTGTGGGTGGGTTTGCGGTACACCTCAGTTTGCAAATTTCCTCTATCAGAAACTGAGACCTCACAGTCCAAGAAAGCCAACCTGCCATTTCTTACATCTTCTCGTGTGAACTTGATATATTTATCCACAGAGTTGATGTGATCAGTGAAATGTTGGACTTCCTGAGATTTAATTTTAACCCAGGTGTCATCAACATACCTGAACCAATGACTTGGTGGTCTCCCCGTAAAGGATGTCAAGGCTCTCTTTTCTACCTCCTCCATGTACAGGTTGGCAACAATAGGAGAAACTGGAGACCCCATAGCACATCCGGACGAAAGACGAAACGTTTCTAGAATTTTTTGCTTTGTTTTGTTTTTTTTTTGTTTTTTGAATGTCCAGAGGACCAGACTTAGCTTTTTTAGAATGATAAAAGTGTCAAGTTTTATCAAAAAGCAGACATGTCTGTATTAAATCTGTGTAACTGTTCTGCCATCAACATTTGATTTTATGTGAAAATCAAATGAAAGGTGTGCTGTGAGTACAATATTTCAAACTGTTCCCCGTTTAAAAACAGGAACGTTCAAACGTACAAATTACAGGAAGACTGCGTCTTCTCCAGTAACCAGCAGGTGGGGTGAGCAGCGCTGGATAAATTTATCACAGCGACTGCAATCCTCTTACTGACCGCTATAGAGGCGCTGTTGTCACCT
Source organism: Garcialebias charrua (assembly GCA_038048925.1). Taxonomy (NCBI): domain Eukaryota; kingdom Metazoa; phylum Chordata; class Actinopteri; order Cyprinodontiformes; family Rivulidae; genus Garcialebias; species Garcialebias charrua. The sequence goes on along the minus strand of JBBPBX010085994.1, from coordinate 4,151 downwards.
GTGAGCGCAGCCGTGAGCTGCCAAACATTCACAGACGTCTAACAACGGATCAAAAACAGCAAATCAGAAAGCCCAGAGCCCTGACGTGACAAAACTCTAGTATCCCCTTTCTCACAAAAATGAAATTATGTGAGTAAAATCGGTTGGACTGTGAAACATTTTAAACTGCGTTTAAAAGAAAAAAGGTCGGGCCTTCAAAGTAGTTGCCACTGCCGGTGTCACGTGACCTGGTCACATGGCGATCGGTAGTTTCTGAACAACGTACTCATACATCCACCAACATCTCAAAAACACCGCGATGAAGCAGTCTTTTCAATGACAGTAATGGACAAACAAGCCTGAAACTTGTCTGGGACAAGCAGCTGTGAAGTGAAAGTTGACGAGGAGCGGGGCTTCACCCACTGCGCAAGCGTCAACACTTACAGCGTAATCGACCAATCACAGCGAAGACAGAACTGTAGTTCTAAAACCCAAGTGTTCATGGGAAACTGTGTCTTCTTAACCGTACGCCACTCACGTGCGACGTGCCGTTCGAGCGGTGCGTTCACGGACCTGCGGTCTTTTGAACTCTAGCGAGGAACGGACTTTTTAACGTTCTAAAACACATAAATATCGCAAAACACCGCGGTTAAGCCAGTCTTCGACGATATCACGTGCATAGAACTCAAACAACACAAATAAACCGTCAGAAATGTGTACATAAATGAATCTGACAACCAGCAGTCTACAGAAACCAACGTTCTTGAACACAACACACAATGGACCAATCACAGCGCTTTAAGCAGCCATCTTGTCCCGGTACCGCTTTTAGCATTAGCTCGACCCAAGGTTCTAGACCCACTATCACAAAATAAATGTATTTTTACACCACAGAAAACTCTGTAAATGAGCACAACACATCCAAGCTAACTCCCACGTCCCCCAAAGAAGGTAGCACGCTAACTGCGTACAACAACGGACTTTACGTCACTCGGAACGGATCCTGTCCGGTCCAAAAGCTGAGTGGGCTTTACCCGAACCTCGGCTAACAACACGTTGTAACAGATTAGGTAAAAACGGAGCAGCAAAGAGTGAAACAGACCTTCAACAGCAAACCGCAGATGTAAAAACATGAAGCCGAGCCGTGACACGGCGGTCACAACAAAGAAAAATGCATGCAGCCTCGCGACACGTAACGAAACGTCTCACAAAAACAGACAAAACATTCATCCGCACTTCAAGCACACGTTCAAAAGTGAAAAAAAAAAAAACAATTCTAACGGGAAACGCACCAGACAATGCCACGATTAGCAATCTCTGAGACACTCACCAGCCAAAACCATTCCATAAGTCCACAACAGGATGCAAACTAATGCCAACAACACCGTAACAATAATAAGCTAGACAAAACAACTTAATAATCGCTCTAGGAACTCGGACGAGCCACCAAATGTAATGGAATAATGTGGCTGTAAGGTATTTAAACACTTACAGGGCCACCATTATTGTAAATGTGCGAGGTCTTCCTTTTTCCGATACTAAATTGCTTTTACTGTAATTAGGAAAAATGTAATTTCACAAGGGAATCCAACTTATGTTGGTCTACCAGAAAATAGACCTTTTATTGAAACTATCACAAAATTACATTAAACATTTGTATCGATATTAGCTCTGATTTAATAACTACGTTGACAAGAATTCAAATTAAACAAACAGACAATTAGGAACTTAAACTGTTGGTACATTACTTGACAGATTAAAGCTTATGAAAAATAAGAAAATAGGAGGAAGAAGATGAATGGAAGCTAAGTTAACGGAAGTTAATTATTTTGAAAACAACCAGGGTGGCAAGCTTTCCCATACGGGTCTTAGCTGGGCTTCTCACACGTGCAGCATACAAACAAGCCTCTTTACCTGGTGACGAGACGTCTTGCGAGGTGAGGACTGAGAAGTTTGTGGACACTAACGGACTGTGTTGTCCAGTGAACGTCCAGATGACTTCGTGCGTGTATATCTGGATCAGACGAGCGGGAGCACGCTTTCACCGGCAGGAACAGGCCCCAATCGCACTGGCTGAACTTTCAAAGTAAAACTTCAGAAAACAAATTCTTCCAGAAATGAGTGAAAGGATCACAGTAAGGCTTTACTATGATTCCAACTGAAACGTGGGTCGAGTTGACACATGACCGGAACGTCTCCAGCTTTTCCAGAGGAGAGAAAACCAGTTGTCAGTTAGTTATCTCCAAAAACTAAAGCAAAAATGCAGGAAATGACCTTTATATTGGAGGCGGGGTCTTCCCCACCTCCTTAATGGCTACAGGCTGGTTTAACAAAATAAAAGATGGAAGTTTGATCCCATAGGCAGAAAGACTCTTGACGGACAACAGGAAAACTGTTTACATAAACAGCCAGATGGACTGGCCTGTTGAGTCTAAGTTGCAGACAAAACAGAGAAAGTAACAGCTTTTTCCCTGACTCACAGTCTTAGATTCAGAGCACACTTTGTATTGAAGAATAAACCAGCATAAAGGTCAAACTCATGCAAGTAACAGATCATCATTGAAATGACAAAAATACACTGTTGATCAATTCTGAATTAACACACATTAAAGAGAAAGTTCAATCTGATTAATTAGTGTCCATTAATTCATAATAATTGTTAACCAATATAAGTGTCCAATCGTCTCCTTGAGGGCTTCAAGAAGGTGTAGCACTGAGAGTTTCAGAGAGATGCAGAGAGGTGTACTTAAAGGTCAAGCCTAAAATATCAGAGGTTAGGTGTATCACTACAACATCAAACATTTCTCTCTTTGTATTTTTAATTTTTTTTACAGTAAGCTTTTTAAATTTCATTTGTCTGAAATGTAGCAGGAGTTCAGACACCTGCTGATGATGTGCATGCACTCTGTAGAGCTGTCTGGAGATGTTTCTGTGTGTAACGTGCACTGTCCACAGGTCATTTATTTATTCTGTTGAATAAATTATCTTTCTGTTTCGGGGGTCTGAGAGGAGGGGAGCGGGAGCGTTTTTCAGTGCGCAGCCCCACTGAGGGAGAAGAGGAAAGTGAAGAATATAGGACTGAGGGTTGCAACGCTAAATGTGGGTACAATGACAGGCAAAGGTAGAGAGCTGGCTGACATGATGCAGAGAAGAAAGGTAGATGTTTTATATGTCCAAGAGACCAAGTGGAAAGGCAGCAAGGCTTGCCATATTGGAGCAGGATTCAAACTGTTTTACCATGGTGTGGATAGAAAGAGAAATGGAGTAGGGGTGGTCCTGAAGGAGGAGCTGGCAAAGAATGTAGTAGAAGTGAAGAGAGTGTCAGATAGGGTGATGTGCCTGAAGGTAGAAGTAGAAGGTCTGATGCTAAACATCGTCAGTGGTTATGCTCCACAGGTTGGATGTGATGGGGAGGAGAAAGATACATTTTGGAAAGATTTGGATGAAGTGATAGAGAGTATTCCCAGGGAGGAAAGAGTGGTGATTGGAGCAGACCTGAATGGACATGTTGGTGAAGGAAACAGAGGGGATGAGGAAGTGATGGGTAGGTTTGGTGTCAAGGAAATAAACCAGGAAGGACAGATGGTGGTGGATTTTGCCAAGAGAATGGAAATGGCTATAGTCAATACCTATTTCCAAAAGAGGGAGGAACATAGAGTGACCTATAAGAGTGGAGGAAGGAGTACGCAGGTCGACTACATTCTGTGTAGAAGAGGAAACCTGAGGGAGATTGGAGACTGTAAGGTTGTGGCAGGGGAGAGTGTGGCCAGACAGCATCGGATGGTTGTGTGTAGAATGACTGTTGTTGTGAAGAAGAGAAAAAGAGTAAAATCAGAGAAGAAGACCAAATGGTGGAAGCTGAAGAAGGAAGAATGTTGTGAGAAATTCAGAGACGAGCTGTTAAAGGCTCTGGGTGGTAAGAAAGAGCTTCCAAGTGACTGGGCTACTACAGCAACAGTAATTAGAGAGACAGGTAGGAAGGTACTTGGTGTGTCATCTGGACAGAGAATGGATGATAAGGAAACCTGGTGGTGGAATAGTGAAGTGCAGGACGCCATTCAAAGAAAGAGATTAGCCAAGAAGAAATATGACAGTGAGAGGACTGAAGAGAGGAGACAGGAATATAAGGAGATGGGACATAGAGCAAAGAGGGAAGTAGCTAAGGCAAAGCA
>JBBPBX010085993.1:0-14986 GCA_038048925.1 Garcialebias charrua | reverse complement strand
CTTCTTTGATATCAACTATTGCCCAGGAAAGTAAAAACAACCGGTTTGAACTTAAAAAATGAAATAGATCAACCATTCTTCTTCACAGCATCCATCCCTTTTTTTTTTTTTTTTGTTTTTGGTGTGGGAGGGTAAGTTCAGTGTCTTTCCTGGGGAGTGAGTGCCCCGTTTTCAGAACACGTTCTTTCTGTTCCTTGGGGATTTGTTTGTGGCAGAAATTGTTGGGCACAAATCCATGTCATCTGGGGGGAGGGGGGGTTCTTTGTGTGTGGAATAAGTTCATTTCATTCTGGGGGGGGAGAAGAGTTTTTTTCTTCTGGGGGGGAGCTTTTGTTCAAGTCTTCTTCTTCTGTGAGTTTCTGTGCGGGTCTTTTTCTTCTTGGGGAGAGCTTTTTGTTCAAGTCTTTTTCTTCTTGGGTTTCTGTCAAAGTTCATTCTTTTCTTTGGGGAGAGCTTTTTGTGCGCCTTGTGGGTGGAGGGCATCAGGCAGTTTGATGGCTTCAGTCTTGTCCAGCTGTCTGTTGTTTAGTCTATTCAGGCATGAATTGCGGGCACAGTAGCAGGTCGCAAACCTGAATTGTGTGTGGCATAGTGTAGTCAAGCCACATGTCTTGACAAAGTGGAGAGATTTGCTCTGACCAGATCCATCTCAAAATCTGGCTCAGCGATCGTTCCAAACTTCCTTTTCAGGGGAGCACCGGTCACTCAGATGTAATAGCTGCTGCTCTTTCTCTCGAGAAGATGACGCGTCCTTTCCACCACCTGTTGGGGTCCCGTTCACCCTCGTTTTCAGCCGTCCCTAGCAGGACCTCGAGTCAAGGCGGGATTCACTGGCATCACTGGCAACTCCCCCTGAAGGAGTTCCGGAAACCTGTAGTCTTTTTAGAGGAGAACTGGACACCAAAAAACTTGCAAATTGTCAAATAAAACTAAGGCCTTTGGATCCCATGAGCCATTTGTGGTCTGGGGAAGGTCAAACTGTGGTAACTTAAACTAAATTCTGTAATTGGCTATAATAATAATCGTTTCTTTAAACTTAAAATAAAATTCCATTCTTATTATCTAAAACATTTGTATTTAATGGCAAAAAACAACACAACAACAAATGATTTCATTCTTCAGCGAAAATGAGTAATCACTCACTTTGATTTGAGGTTAGTTTTTAATTAGTAAGTTATTCTTAATTAGCATGATCATCAAAATGAGTAGCAGGAGACGGAGACGTTTTATACTCACCTAAAATACTTTACCTTTCTCATAGTCTGTGGAAAAAGTCTAAACATACATACAGACATAGACAGACATATACGTACAGACAGACATACATACATATAGACATACATACATATATACATATAGACGGACATACATATAGACATGCATACATATATACATATAGACGGACATACATATAGACATGCATACATATATACATATAGAATTTACAATAAAAACTGTGGTTCATGTGCTCAAAATAAGTCCAGTCTATAGTCAGAGTCAGTCGTGTTTTAAAAATATAGAACCACCACATTTCAAAATCAACCTTTCAAATCAACCTTTTGAATAGATCCAAAACTCCAGGGCGTCCCCCATCTTTTTTCTCTTTGGATCTGTTAAAAATAAATACCTGTTAATTAAACGACATATACCAAAGAAATGTGGTTTGTAGGTTTATCTGATTCATCCTACAGTACAACGTGCTTCTTAAATTATCCTTTAAATGGCTATGCTTTCGAATATAAAAATCTAAAAAGTTATTTTTTGTATAACTGATGAACTAATCAATGAATGAATGAGCTGTTTCCCTTTATGAGCCATCATCAATATTATTAGTGATACATTCTTTATTATTATTAGTTATTTCTAGGAACACTTCCTAATATTCCCTTATTGCATTATTATATATCGCCACTGAGTGTCAGTCAGGCTCCCTCACTCAGTCTTTAAGTCTTGATTAAAAACCCACTTTTATTCTTCCAAACTTTAACATGATGTGATGTGTTTTGATCCTCTCTGTAATATACACTGTTCACTATATTAGCTAGTTTCTGTTGCTTTTTCTATATAATTTGTATTCGATTTTGTTTTGTTTTTCCTTACGTTTCACTGTCTGCTTGGCTTGTTTCTATCATACAGAACCTTGGTTGGCCCGCGTCAGCCTAAGTGCTCTATAAATAAAGTGGTATGGTATAAATAATCTAAGATTTAAAGCATAAAGCTATAAAAATTGTTCTAAAAATCTCTTAATCAATTCCTTTGTGGAAAACCAGACCAACCAAAATGCATTCCCGTCAAGGATAATCTGCTATCCTTCCTTCAGCTCCACAAAACATTGAATGTCTGTGGAGACACAATTTTAATCTGCAAAAAACAAAAAATATAAATATTTACTTGTTTCAGGGTTATGAGCTGGGATTATCTCTGTTTCATCACGGAGTTACAGGAAACGGAAAAATAAGTCGTCAGACCCACATAGTACAATATAAACTACAAATTCTGTGGCCTTGCTTGTCTAGCAAGCCATATCATGAGAATGTGTTTCATTAAATAAAATTAATCATAGCAGACTGCAGTTTTGAAACACGATACCAGGATCATTGACAGATCTTCACAGATCCATACGGGGGGCATGACCTTCAGCTGGACAGTTGGCGTGGTTGACTTCAGGACCTGTTCTCATTTTCTTGTTGGAGAATGTGCTCAGACCACTCTTGTCAGAGCATCCAGTGACCGCATATTCTGGTCATGTGTGTTTGATGACCGTTGATGACCTTTTTGACAAAATCTTTGCCTTTGCTTTGCTGACAGTCTCTTGTCTTAACTTTGTGGACAGTCTTTGTGGACAGTCTTTGTGGACAGTCTTTTGCTTGGATAAAAGTCCAGTGCCCTCGTTCAGTGCCATTGTTTTTTAAGCCCCTCGAATGTTTATTTTGAGCAGGGCAGCCTGGGAGTCCAGCCTTGGTGTTCTCGGTGAAGTCAGTGAGCCAGCTTCTGGACATGCCCTTAATATCAAATCTGATCCAATCCAATCAATAACCACAGTAGTTTGTGATTCAAAAATTCAGACGCTGCATGTGTTCTTTGACATGACCCTATCTTAATATATGTACTACTAACCATGTGTTTCTGCAAAGTGTCGTGAGGTCCTTCAGACTTACGGTTTCCGCTCCACAAACACCGTGATGCCGCTTCTAAGAAAAAAATGAGAAAAATAGAAAAATGTAAAAATCCTTAACAAACCAGGTTCAAAGTAATCATGTTATTTCTATAAGCAATTACCTTGAATAGAGCCACCTCTGCAAGTCTGGTTTGCACAATGGAATTTTAAAATGTTCATTTACATAAAAGTGAATTTTCAACAGAGGCATCCTTTTAATCTGATCTGCATAATAGATCTAAAATCATTAATTTACGTATGAGTAAAATCGTCAATTTAACCTGAAACTAGAAATTTTACCACTTTTCAGTGGTTTACTTATCAAAAGTTAACCAATTCTCACTTATTATAAACTGAGATCCAAATTATGTCCTAAATAGAAAAGTAATGATTAAAATAAAAAATGTGTATTCAGTCAAGGCGTGTCTGTGAGTGGTACTTCCCGTTTTAATCTTCCATATTATTATTACTGTATACACAGCCCCAATCTGTTTGAATAAAAACAACTCTTACTGCTGTCAAAGCCTATGCATTGTATGGTCAAATGATATGTTATTCTAATTCCTGTTCAAATTTACCAGACCTCCTTTTGTCTCTAATGGTCATAATTTATGCGAAACAACACCAAAATTAGGCTTTAACAGTGAAATGTGTCTTTCACTCCTGGCGAGTTGGCTGGATTCTTGTGCGTATTTAACCTACTTGCTGAAAAGTTACTTCTAATAAAGCATTTTTATTATTAATCATTTCAGTCACATTATATAACTCTTTAAAGGAAACAGCTCTTAAAATCTACTTAACTGTGTAACAGCTCTTTAAAATTGATAAAACATTTTCAATGTATGCAAAAATCGTTGCAAAATGATGAATTTAAACTGAGCGTTTCAACTTACAACCTAGTCAAGTTTCTATTTGACAAGAATACTTTTTTATTCTTTATAAGTGTCAAAGTTTTATCAATTTAGTTAAACCTTTAAAGGACAGAATTTACTGGCAAGTCTAAAAATAGATTTCTGCTAAATTCGGCTAAGACTTGTTATCCTAAAATGCCTAAACTTAATTTTGATCTGATTATGGTTGTTGAAATTAACAAGCTTGTTATAAAAGTTTAAATAGCCAATAATTGTAATTCAATGCAGTATACCGGTAATATTTTCTCTACTTCCCATTTATTCTGCATTAAAATCCAAATATATTCCGTGTTTTATCAACATCCTATGCGACTGCTATAAAAACATCCAGTTCCTCTCAACTTCACTTCACCTCGCAGTAACAGACCCTACTCAGAATCTGAAAACATGAACTGAACCTCTCTGGATGACCAAGATAAAACTGTTTTTGTTTCATGAATGTTACTTGTCTGTTCCCCTCAGATAATCACAGGTGACTGAGCATAGTTGCCAAGACCGCTCATCATAAGCTACTCTGGGCTCTTTGTTTTCTGTAGTCGCTTATTGTGGTTACCTGGGCTTACTATGAACGTAAAGTCGCTTATTTGGGCTTGTTATTCATTTCACTTTATTCTTCGTCTAGTGACAAGACCACGCTAAAATTAGCTCCAATAAGTGGGGAAATATGGGGAAATAATATAATTAAAAAATGGGAGAAAAAGGGTGCACACTTACGCATGGTTAGCTGTCCAATTTTCAGTTTATTTTTACTAAGTTGCACGCAGCTTTCACGAATTTCTTCAATGTTTTGATCGCCAATTTGTTGCCATCACTCTTCGTTTAAAATTCAGATCTCAAATGAGATCCAGAGGTTTAATGGGATTAATCAGTATTATTATGCAAAATGTAACTTTATTTTTTAGAGTGGCTATGTTTTTCAAAGTGTTTAGCATAATTTTTGCCGTTTGTACGCAACGCCATAATAAATGTATGTTTATACTGGTTAAAAACTGTCTTAGTTTTACACAATGGGGTGGGTTGCCAGTTGGGCTCGTTTTGGGCTTGTTTTGGGCTGGTCGCTTGCTTCTGTCGCGAGATCTGGCAACACTGTATCAAAGTTCTCATGACAACAAGGCCTCCTGAATTCTTGCCTCGTCATCATTCGGCTTTTTCTACAGAACTATTTCGATAAAAATTGGTAAGCGAATTCTCAGTTTCTTTTTGCAGAGAAAACACAATTTAGAAACGTTTGGTTTCACAGTACAACGGCATTTGCACTGTTTTCGGACGGACGAAGCTTTTAGCTGGCGGCTCCGTTAGCATTAGCTTAGCTTTCATTTCCGATAAAAAAACGTAATTTTTGGATTATGTAAAATCGGATCTTTCGCCGTTAGATTTTCATGATAAAAACGGATCTGTCCGCTTGGTTCAGCGAAACAATTTGGAGTCTTTCTCGCTAAAATTTTATTAAATCGGACCGCTGGTGTGGGCGCCAGGCCTACTGTTAAAACGTCCTAATTTAACGTTGTTAAGCCTTTAAAACCTAAAGTATTTGGATTAGAATTTTATAAACAAGATTGATCAAATACTAGAGTCTTTGTGTAGCATTCTGCTACATTCATGATTTAAAAAAAAGTATTTAAATATTTATTTTATATTTAACCATAAGTTTTTAGGTCCTGTACATCAGAGATGATTATGTAACCTTTCATAATTTTTCTTAATATCAGGAAAAATACAATGGGAAATGTTTGCAATCAATCCTCTCTCAGTCACGTTTTAAATGGAATGCTGAAGTAAGAAAGTAATAATTTGTATATGTGTGTTCGCAGATCCACCGAGAATTCTTCAAGCAAGCCAATCAAATTTCTTGGTTTGTAAAATTATTTAAATAAAAATCTACTTCTCAACATCAACTTTAGTTCTCGTGCCATATTTATGTTTATTTTTATTTTATTTATGTATGTTTCATCAGTACCGCCTCTCTGTTAGCACAGTACTTTTCTTGTAAGTAAATACAGCATAAATTTTCACACAGACGGGGAAGGAGGGGGTGGGGGAGGGAGTGGGGGAAGGTTGTTAGTTTCTGCTCTGAAACTAACATTTCATAATGAAGGATAAAACAGCTGAAACTGTTTGTTTTGTCACTTAGCAAAATAACTCATGATCCACTAAACGATTTTTTGTAAACCTTCAAAAGTAATGAACGGTTGGACATCTACATTTAATTAACTTTAGTAGCAAACCCAATGAACCAAGCTTGCCTTTGCCAAATTATCTGGGGGAGGCGCAGGCACAGCTGCATCCCAAGGTTGAGCTGAAAAATAAAATAAAAACTTATCAGATGCTTCGCTCCTCTCGACTCATTCTGCCATATTTTTTCTACAGACTGAAGTTCTATCTCTTTTTTGCCTTTAGACACACAACCTTTTGTGTACAGTATTTATTAATATATGTGAGCAAATTAATACTGTATCAACCTGGGAAACCTTTTAGATCCAGTTACATTTAACTCCCAAAATAGAAACTTCTCAAACACAAAAAACAAGGTACCTGCACATTCACTCTCAGAGAACACAGAAAACAGGCTGCAGGCTCAGCTCGGGGGGGGGGGGGGTGAAGGCCCACAAAAACAGATAACAGACAGGAGCCGAGCTACTCATGCACACACTGAGGAAAATGGGAGGAAGAAAAGAAAAAACCAGAGGTGTAGGGCTCCAGAAACACAAACATACACGTAAAAAGGACTAAACAAAAAACAGAATGACGCGTCATATATAAATATAAACGTTCTTGTCTTAATTTCTCTTCTTGCCTGGCCGGACACGCTAAACGTCCAATTTAAAGGTCTGGCAGCCAGCCTCACATTTCTGGTCTTGGCGAGTTTTTGGCTGCCCTCGCTTATAAATCACAGAAATCTTGGTTCTGCCAACTACGTGTGCGCAAAATTCGCCTAGTTATCGAAAAGCAGACACCTCATTCATAATTTCAAGTCATCGGCTCAGGGTGAACTGTTACTGTAATCAAATTGTCTTAAAAACGACATATCAACAAACACTATTTAACACTCACATTTCTTGCTGACCTGTGTGGATGTCTGGGAATCTCCGCCAACCCGACCCTGACCGCACCAGATGTACAGAGGAAGCTGGCCAGAGACAAACCCAATCACTGGACTTTCTGTCATATTTACCGTGCCTCGCAGCTGCGCTCCGTTCAGAGGTCATCAGGAGCAGGTGTGGGGAGAAAGGGTTTTCGGCACCAAAATGATGGGGATTTTAAACCCCTGTTACCTTAATAAAAACCACACAAAGATAAACAAGAGAACAGTGTTAAATCAGACAAACAACTTTGCAAAGGGGAAGGGCTTTTAATGTCCTTTGAAACTTAGTTTGGTCTCAAATACATTGTCCTGCACAATTCCAAATTGTACTGGACATGACAAGCTATTTAAACAAGAAGCAGGTGGAGTTTGACAAGCTCTGACGTCTTACAGATAAAACAAACAAGTCATGGTTCTGATCAAACAAGAACATCTAGTCCAAACATTTGTCAAGGCTAGAAGACTGTCTTTTCTGTATCAGAGAAAAAGCAAACAACATGTTTGTACTATCAAATATAAGTGTTTAAAGGGAACAGAGAATATTTGATATAAGTGAGCTGGGTTATAATTATTGGGTCAGAGTAATTAGTTTTAGATGATAAATATTGAACATCTCCATCACAAATAAAAACTAAGACTACTGTACCAAATATTAACATTGATTTTCACAGGTGTTCAAATACTTATTTGCAGCAGTAACACACAAATAAATAAATAATTAAAAAAAAAATCATACATTGTGATTTCCGTTTTTTTGGGGGGGGGGATTATATCTCTCACATTGGACAGGTGCAAGGGCTGCTCAGTACTTCTTGTAGCTTCAATTCATTATGTCCTTGAGAAATGATATGAAAGCCTGTTCATGCAGACATGACACTGACACTTTTTACTGCCTTCTCAGAAAAGCAGTGAATTCTAATGAAGTTCCGTTTAAAGATGAAAGATTAACACATTCAGTTGTGAAGGAAGATGGAAGTCTTTTTCATTTCTTGCGTGGCACTTTGTCTCCAAGTGGTACTTCGTCCATCAGTTTCTGCAGAGAAACAACAAAGGCTTGTTACAGTAAACTCATGCCCAGAACAGAGAGGCATGTTGGAGAAATACAAGCTAAGGATGGGGGAGGGTAGTAAACAATGCTTGATATTTAAACTTAACACACAGTATAGGGAATTAGTAGGAGTTAAATGCTAAAACACCCTATTTATTCTTTCTTTTGTTTCATCAGCATTCTTTTAATTTGAATTAATGTCTATAATCAGGGGTGCACACAACCTTTTTTTAGTGAGTTACTCAAGTGAGTACAAGGAGATGGTGTTCATTGTCCTCCTCAGTGTTGCTCCTGTTGTCCTCTGCTTCAGCTTCCTGCATGGTAGACGATGAAGATGCTGCAGATGCACCTCCCTGTCCTTGACGGAGTCTCCGATTAGCTGTCTCCATCCACAGGTCAACAGCTGGCTTTGGGTCAAACGACTCTGTGGTCTGCCTTGACAGGTGAACGTGCATCAGGGCTGAGAGGCAAGTGTGTGACAGACGAGATCTGTATTTGGTTTTTTCCATGTTGAGATGTGAGAATCCCCTCTCACAGCCCACACTACTTAAAGGCAGTGTGAGAGACAGCTTCACCACCTTGATGATGTTGGAGTAAGTCCCTGGGTAACTTGCATTTACTATTTAGACCAAGTCATACACAGAAGAGGTTCCTCAGCATTTTCCTGCCTACTTTAAGCTCATCAGTCTGTCACAGTGGTGTCTCTGTCAAGTTGCAAGATGGCCTCATATTTCTTGAGAAGGCTGCAAACTGTTGAATTTCCAAAATTGTGGTTGTCGCATTTCCACAGGACATGTTGAAGGATTAAATATTAAGAAACGATCACATGACTTCAGAGAGTCATATCTGATTTCAAACTCTTCAAGTAACACCCTGAATAAGTTTGTTTTGTCTCTGTCAGAATCAGCATTAGAAACTCTGTGCCCTGTAGTGGCCTTCACCAGCAAGCAGAAGTGTGAACCGTCCACAGTCCCCATGGGGTCATCCTTACGTTCTCCAATGGTCAGCTTTTCCTTCTGAAACCTAACAAAAAATGTTGCCAGTGTCAAGCATGTTTGATAGAAAGCACTGAAAATGCTCTGTCAGATGCTGCAAGTCACTGCTGTAACATGTAGCCAGTTTCATTTTAATGTCTTGATAATGCCTCTGATATTCTGAAACTACCCAGTTTCACAAATGAGATCCCATTTTCTTCACACAGCTTCGTTAGTGCAGCTGTTTTCTTGGCTCCATGTTTTTTATAAATAAAACTGCAGCAGCTTGACCACAGAGTGATTGAATGTCTCACAAGGAACGTTACGATCAGTTGATTTTGTGCAACTCTCCAGTGTGTGTGCAGTGCACAAAATGTGCAAAGGGGAGTCTCCAACTGCAGCAAGTTGACAGAGTTTTGGCCCAACACCATTGCACAGTTCACACCAGCATTGAAAGCAGCCCTGTCTGTGCACACAGCGGCCATCTTTGTTGTCTAGTCCTCCAAACCTGTGTCCTGGAAAAGTCTAACAAGTCTGCCTGTTATGGACTGCCCAGGTCAGTCAGCACCCAGTTCAATTAGTCCAAGACAGTTTGAGGTAAACTCTCTGTTGATGGACACAGACACAATGAAAATGATTTCCTACTCAGTTGTTGGGATGACCTCAGGATCCATCAAACAGCAGCCCCCTCTCATAGCTCCTGGCTGAGCGATGCACTGCACGATCCGTGTGCCCCTTCATGGAATGATATGCACCTCCAACATTTACTCCTAGCCTCTTCAGTAAAGGTTAGTTTGATGAAAGGCCAGAAGAAAAATATTAAACAGAGCTTGTCGCTGTTCATCATTCAGCTTGTCTTGCTATTTGGTAACTGGAAAAATGTTCTTGGCTAGCTTGTTTATTAGCTACGACTAGTGTCACTTTTTTTCCATTTTCATTAACCCTTTATTTATCCAGGTAGTCTCATTGAGCCACGAGAACTCATTTTCAAGAGAGACCTGTTAGGGAGCAGATGGTGGGGGTTGAGGGCCTTGCTCAGGGGCCCAGAGTGGGGTGAATGAGGGTGGAGGCAGGTGTGGGTGCTTCACCTTTTCCACCCACATTTTTTTATGTTGTCGGTACCGGGGCTTGAACCGGCGATCTTCCGATCACAGGCCCACCGCCTCTAACCTCTGCGCCACCACTCCCCCAAACGTTTATGTGCGCCTTGCTCTTTTCATGTTTATCAAATAAAGGATGTTTGAAATGGTTTGAACCTTTATAAAACACACCTGCTTTGTTTTCTGGATGGGGATGCAAGTGGTAAACTTTGCTCCACATTTCAGCATGCTCACCGTTAGCTTCAAACCACGACACATCTTGGAGCCACTTTTCAAAAAAAAGTATTTTCTTCTGCTCTGGCTCCAGTTGGCATTTCTTTGTAGGTGGCAAAACACCAAAGACGCTGCTTAATGTCTGTTGTTTTTCGGACATCTCTGACAGTTGTTGACAAGCAACATGTGTAATGTTGGATGAGATAGTAGTGTTGAGAACGTGATGGTGAATACGTAAAGATGCGTAGTACCACAAGTGACAGTACTGATTTTTGTCACACGTGTACCTGATACCAGTTATGTGCACCCCTGTTTTTAATTATGTTTAAAATCCACATAACCAGCTTTTTTTATTTCTCCATCCATCCATCCATCCATCCATCCATCTCTGTGTTAGTACCATAGAAGTAATGGGTTCAGGAGGTAAATCCAGACATTAAATGAAAAAGAAAAACAATTTTGTCAACTTTTTCAACGTCACCCATTATTCTACTTTACTAAGTTCTTCTACTGTTCTTTTTCTTTTCTTTTCTCTTGCATTTGTTGTTGGATGTAACTGGGACCCTGTGTACATAATCTCGTTTTCATCACATGTACCACATGCGGTGCAAATGACAATAAAGACTCTCTGACTCTGACTTCTAGTAGAAATATGATGAGTACACTGCATAAGGTGCAACAGCTAACTGCTGCTGCTTTTTGCACTACAGTTAACAACCATCCATCCATTATTTTCCGCTTGTTTTGAAGTCGGGTTGCGGGGGCAGCAGCTTGAACAGGGAGGCCTAGACATCTCTTTCCACAGCCACCTCTTCCAGCTCTTCTGGGAGGATTCCAAGGTGCTCCCAGGCCAATCGAGAGATAAGTAGTCTTTCCAGCATGTCCTGGGTCTTCCACGGGGTCTCCTCCCAGTTGGACATACCTGAAGCACCTCCCTAGGGAGGTGCCATGGGGGCATCCTTACCAGATGCTCGAACCACCTCAACTGGCTCCTCTCGACATGGAGGAGTAGCAGTTCTACTCCGAGTCTCCTCCCGGATAACTGAACTTCTCACCCTATCTCTACAGGGAGAGTCCAGCTACCCTGTGGAGGAAACTCATTCCAACCGCCGGTATACGCAATCTCATTCTTTCGGTCACTATCCTTGGCTCATGACAAAAGGTGAGGGTAGGAACATAGACCGGCCAGTAAACAGAGAGCTTTACCTTACAGCTCAGCTGTCTCTTCACTGCAACAGACCGGTACAGAGTCCACAATACTGCAGATGCTGCACCAATCCGTCTGTCAATCTCACGCTCCATTCTTTCCCTCACTCGTGAACAAAACCCTGAGATACATGAACTCCTCCACTTGAGGCAGAACCTAACCCTTGACTCGAAGAAAGCAATTCACTATTTTCCGGTTGAGGACCATGACCTCTGATTTGGAGGTGCTGATTCTCATCCCAGCCTCTTCACATTCAGCTGTGGACCACTCCAGTGAGAGCTGAAGATCACGGCACAATGACGACAACAGGACCACATCATCTGCAAAGAGCAGAGATGGAATCCTGAGAGCAAAGAACGGGAAACCCTTCGCCAGTTGGCTGCACCGAGAAATTCTGTTCATAAAAGTTATGAACAGAATCTGTGACAACATGCAACCCTGGTGGAGTCCAACTCCCACCCTGAAGGGGTCCGACTTACTGCCGGCAACTCAAACCAAACTCTTGCACCGCTTGTATAAGGACTGAACAGCCCATAACAACAGACCTCAAATCCCATACTCACGGAGCACCCACCACAGTATAACCCAAGGAACACGGTCAAATGCCTTCTCCAAGTCCACAAAACAGATGTAGACTGGATGGGCAAACTCCCATGACCCGTTGAGTACCCTGGTGAGGGTAAAGAACTGATCAGGTATTCCTCCGCCATAGAGGTTTTTAACTACCTCAGCAACCTCAGCCACAGTTATGGACGGATCAACCCCAAAGTCCCCTGACTCATCTTCCTCCATGGAAGACGTGCTGGTGGGATTGAGAAGGTCCAACAAGTATTCCTTCCACCTCTCAACGACATCACTGGTTGAGGTCAACAGCACCCCACCTTCACTAAACACAGTGTTAGTAAAGTGCTGCTTTACCCTCCTCAGCCACCTGATGGTTTGACAGAATCTCCTCAGAGCCGACATAGAGTCTCTATCCAAGGTCTCACAGAACTCCTCCCACATCCAAGCTTTTGCCTCAGCAACAGCAAAAGGGGCAAACCGCTTGGAACTTCGGTACTCCTCAGCTGCCTCCGGAGTCCCACTGGCCAACAAGGCCTTATAGGACTCCTCATTCAGCTTGACAGCCTCCCTAGCCTGGAGTGTCTACCACTGAGTTTGTGGATGGCCACCGTGAGAAGCACCGACAACCTTGCGGCCACAGCTCACGAAAGCTACCTCAACAAGTGGGGCACGGAACATGGCCCACTCTGACTCAATGTCCCCCACCTCAGCTGGGATGTGGTTAAAACTCTCCCAGAGGTGTGAGTTGAAGGTGTATCTGACGGGTTCTTTTGCCAGGCGTTCCTAGTAAACCCTCACTACCTGTTTGGGTCTACTGGGTCTGTCCGACATCTTCCCCCACCATCTGATCCAACTCATTACCAAGTGGTGATCAGTTGACAGCTCAGCTCCTCTCTTCACCCAAGTGTCCTAAACAAACTGCCGCAAATCAGACGACATGACTAAGAAGTTAATCAGTGATCTACGGCCAAGGTCGTCCTGAAGCCAAGTGCACTTATGGACATCCTTATGTTCGAACATGTTGTTTGTGATGGACAAACTTTGACTAGCACAGAGGTCCAACAAAAGAACACTGCTCGTGTTCTAATCAGAGAAGGCGTTCCTCCCAGTCACTTCCCTGCAGGTCACACTGTCATTTCCAACATGGGCATTGAAGTCCCCCAGCAGAATAACGGAGTCCCCAGCTGGTTCACCTTCCAGCACCCCTGCCAAGGACTCCAAGAAGGCCAGATACTCTGAACTGCAGTTTGGCGCATAGGCACAAACAACAGTCAGAGCCCGTCCCCCCACCCAAAGGTGAAGGGAAGCCACCCTCTCATCTACTGGGGAAAACGCCAACACACAGGCACCAAGTTGGGGGCTACAAATAGACCCAAACCAGCTTGACACCTCTCACCATGGGCAACTCGAGTGGAATGAGGTCCAGCTCCTCTCAAGGAGATTGGTTCCAGAGCCCATACTGTGGGTCAAGGTGAGCCCAGCTATATCTAGTTGGTACCTCTGAATCTCGCTCACAAGCTCAGGCTCCTTCCCTGCCAGAGAGGTTACACTCCATGTCCCAAGAGCCAGCTTTGGTAAGCCAGGGCCAGAGCGCCAAGGTCCCCACCTTCAGCCACTGCCCATTGCATCATGCACCCGAATTTTATTGCCCTTCCTGCAGGTGGTGGGCTCACAAGAAGAACATGAACCACAGAAACATGAACCACAATGACATATTTAAGACTGGAAATGTTTCAAGATGGCATAAATCTATTATATTTTTTTATGTTAAAATACAGGTATGTATTTTTTTCTTTTGCATTTTTTTTCCTGTTTTAATGTGAGCTTTTCTGTATATACTGCATATTCTGTTTTTAATGCTCTTGGCTCTGTTGTAAATACATGTGCAATCATAACGGGGCGGCCGTGGTGTAGTGGTAATGGCAGTCGACCCCTGATCAGGAAGGTTGGAGGTTCGAATCCCGCATCCGCCCACCATGTGTCGTTGTGTCCCTGGGCAAGACACTTAACCCCGAGTTGCTCCCGGTAGGTCTGGATGGCGCCTTGCAAGGCAGGCTACCACTACCGGTGTATGAATGTCTGAATGAATGGGTGGATGGCTGGTATTGTAAAGCGCTTTGGGGCTCCTCACAGGGGGCTGGAAAGCGCTATATAAATAAGCTCCATTTACCATTTACCATTTATAACATAAGCAATTTTCTTTTGGAATAACTAAAGTTAAAAAAAATATTTTTTTAATTAAATTTATTCATTTTACATTAAAATCCAAAAGATAAAGAAAATAAAACCATATCACATATTATATGAAAGAATACAGAAAATGAAAGGTGGCAGAAAGCAGAAGAAATCTTATTTGATCTGCCCCTTTTTTTCAAAAACAAAACAAATTCAAACAATCAATTCAAACAATATTTTTTTATAAGTAACAGAGCAAAAATAATAACTTTTCACAATCTACAAATATCTAGAACATTAAACACTTAACTAAAAGTTTTAGTATTTTGTTAACAATTTAGTTTTGATTTTTTTTTTAAACCTAATCACAGAGTTTACATTTTTAACATCATTTCCCAAAACATTCCACAATTTAATTCCCTGTATTGAAATAAACCGTCCCTTCAAACTAGTTTTATACCTTGGCTTTGCAAACATTTCAGTTCCCTTTAGACTGTAGCAGCTTTCTCTCTTAACAAAATACATTTGAACATTTGAAGGTAGTATATTCTTGTG
>JBBPBX010085991.1:0-14986 GCA_038048925.1 Garcialebias charrua | reverse complement strand
GTTGTGGACAAAAAGGTTTCAGTGTGTAGCAATTAGGGATGCAGCAAAAAAAATCTATTTTTTAAAGAATCAAGATTCTTAGTCCTGGCGATTCAGAATCGATTCTAAAAGCCCCAAAATCGATTTTAAAACTTTTTTTAAAATTTATATTGTATTTTTACCGCTCCTGTGCATTCGGCCGCTGTAGAATTTTGGCCGTGTAGGGCCACCGTAGTTAGTTAGCCAGGCAGCTCCCTGCTAGCAAGGAGGGAGACAGCATGTTTCAACTTGCTCCTTCATCTTTAAAAATCATTTTAGATCCTACTATGTTCTGGGGAAGACAGAGCTTAACAAGACATTGGTAACTGTTTCAGGACATTTTCAACACCCCCACTTCCACGTTAGCATACGGCGCTAGCATGCTAACGTTAGCATGCGGCGGCTAACGCACGGCTATTCGTATTTCCAGGATAGAAATGCCCATTAATGCACTAAATCACCAAACTGTTTTTGACAAACTAAAGTGATATCCTTCAGATTCAAAAAAGTCTTCTGCTTCCATTTTAAATGACAGACAAGAGGACAGTAATGATGGGTTTATAGCTTCAGTGTTATTGTAAGATAGCAAAGGAGGTCTTAATTGTGTCATAAAAGTGCGTCCAGAAAATTACTACAGAAATCACTGTACTTCGGCATGTAGCAGGAAAAATGTAAAAAACTATTTCTTTAAGCTACTGACTTGAAAAAAGCATACTAAGTATGTTTATGTGTGTTATTTACTATATGAAATTCTTGTTATATCGATTTTTTCAGATTTGATTACATTTCTCCTTTAAACACAGCACTTGGCTTCAGAGAGACAAGTTCTATCTGTTTTTTGATCCATGACATCATCACACTGACTTTAAATGTCTGCTCAGCCTTAAACTTGTTCTTTCTTCTTGTCTGTTTGTTCCAGATGAAGATCGTTTGTAAAGACGTGACAGCAGAGACGCTCTACGATGTTCTCCATGACACCACCTATCGCAAGAAGTGGGACTCAAACATGCTGGAAACGTACGACATCGGCAGGCTGACGGTCAACGCAGACGTGGGATATTACTCCTGTCAGTATCACAGATGAAAGATTTTAAGAAGAGATTTAAAGGAAGCTGTTCATCATGTCTATGAGTTTAGTGAGCTGATGGTTTTATAGGAAAAGTCTGATTTGAACACAAACTGTGACCTCGAAATGGTTAGAAAGATAATACGACTGAGCCTGTTGCGATAAACATTTTCATTTATCGGCGTTATCGTTTCTTCGTGTCTCTCTCTTTCTACTGAAGACACTGGATGACAAAAGGTTCAACTCCGGTGCTCTTCCCTGACCCCTCCCTTTCTCCTTTCTCTTTAAAATCCATTTAACTGTCCAAAATCTCGTTTTTGGATCGTTAAAAGCAGCTAAGCTAAAAAGCCAACCTCGGGGAATAGGGGTGGGGGTGGGGTGGGGGGAATACCTCCGTCTTGTCGAAGCTCCAAAATTCACAGTTGAAACCTGTGCCTTTTACAGATTTTTTTAATTTTTTTATTATTACTGTAAAAGCTTGGTGTGAAAAATGCTATGTTAAAGAGCTCAAACCACACCGAGCGTTTGCCGTTTTGAGAGCCGAAAAACAGGAAAGAGAGACAGCCCATGTCATGTCAAGGGGCCTCCCTCCCATTTTTCTTAAAGAGACACGTTGCTCGCTCCCTCACTATCCATCTTTCAGTTCAAACAGTCTCATGCCGGGTACCCACCAAACGCGTCTGGAGCGTCAAAAACGCTCTTGCCGCACCCTTTTGGCCGCTTGTCACCAGAATCTGTTCACACTGAAGATGCGTCTGATGACGCGCAGTGGGAGCAGCGTCTGTGGCTCCTTTTCCGGTCGGTTTGTTTTGTTTTTTGTACACCGGGCAGATAAAATCAGCTGTACGTGAGCCTCGTTACTACTTGAGTACGTGGGTTTTCTACGAGCCGAACTGCAGCTCCAAAAGTCTTTGTTGAGATTAAAATTTCTTTTTATGTTTGGAGTGATCGTACGCTCGAGCGGACAGCAGCAACTGTAAAAATGCCAAGTTTCTTACCGGAGGCTGTTTTCTTCATGGAGGCTCGTTGGGCTAAGTTTAAAAAGTCCAAAAAAAGTCCCGTTGTCGTTGCGTCATCACATAGCAGAGTCTCTCCCGATTGGTTGCTGCGACGTGTCGAGCAGCCAAAGTTCTAATATTTGAACTTTGGCTGCTCGACGCGTCGGCTGCTTCAGACGCGCCGCGTGCACGGAAAAGAACTGCCGAGCGCTGCCGCGCCGCTTGAAATGCTCAAAACGCGCCGCTTCACAATTCACCGCGCCGCCTCTCAACATAGACTCAATGTAAACCGTCCGCTTCCGCTGCCCGAAACGGGTTTGGTGGGTACCCGGCATTACACTGCTATCCAGTGGTCAAAAAGGTACTACACACAAACATTAACAAAGATTTCTTCTAAATTTGACAATAATTACTAATTATTGTCAAACTTCAAACAATATTATCATTTATCGCAATAACTTCTGAGACAAATAATCACCCTGCAAAGTTATCGTGACAGGCCTATATAGGATAAATGTGTCAAACTCAAGGCCCAGGGGCCAAATGTGGCTCTCATTGACATCTGACCCCCAAAATGATATGTTAAACGTAAAATACTTTTATCACTTGAATTTTTTCAGTAATCTTTGATTATGATGTCAAAAGTGCAACGGAGAACGTCAAATGAGGCCAATGAAACTCTTGTTGAGGAACCTGTGGCCAAGAAAATATGTTGGGTATTTAAACTGAGTTAACGTAGATTCTGAAATTGGCCCTAGTTTGAAAAAGGTTTTAACTTTGGCCCACTTTTGTAAGTGAGTCAGTTCAGTTCTGGAGTTTTGCATATCCAGACATACAGGAACTGATCTGGTCTTTAACTGGTTTTTAAAATGTTTCTAGTCTGACCTCAAGTGAACAAAACACCCATCTAATGTCATTGTTTGTTAAACAGAATGTTAAACTGGTTCCAGCCTCGCTGCTTCCAGAGGTTCAGCATCAGTCAGAAGCGATGAATAAGCTGATTATCATAAGAGGGTCCACTTTCATACAAGCTGCCGTTTCTGCTACGTTAACACAACACCAAGGCAGAAAGACATTAGCAATGACTTCAGAGAAGACACTGTTGCTCACCATTAATCTGGAAAGGGTCAAAGGTCATTTCTAAGCTATCTGGTGTCCATCTACATAAAAGACTACTCACAGGTGGACAACGTGATCCACATCATTGCCAGGAGCTGTTTTCTGATCACAAGATGCAGAAAAGATTCACATCTGTTCCTTTATGTTGTGTTTGTGTTGTTTGAAGGGAAATGTCCGAGTCCTCTGAAGAACAGAGACTTTGTGACGATGAGGTCTTGGCTTCCCCTTGGCAGCGACTACATGATCATCAACTACTCCGTCAAACACCCGGTTAGTGTTTTCCCAACAGACCCTGTGACCAAGGGGTCAAAATAAAGTTTTTGTTTGTGTTAACTCTATCAGCGTTGTTTGTAGGTCAACAGCTGACTGCTTCTCTGAGTTTTTTATTTATTATTTTTCAAACACCAGCTGACACTCCTAACACTTCCTGTTTATCTGTCTCCATAGCAACATCCTCCCAAGAAAGAGTACGTCCGAGCCGTGTCTCTGCTGACAGGTTACCTGATCCAGTCAAACCCCACAGGCTCCACCCTCTACTACCTGACCCAGGTGGACCCCCGAGGTGAGATGGGCTCTCAAAGCACACAGAGAATAAAAACCACAGACAGACACATTATATATAATTAATTACACTCTGGGGATGTGCCTGGTAAACCTTAAGATGGACCTGTCCAGAAGACACCCTGATGCTCAAACCACCTGAGACGACTCCTAATCTCATCTGTAAGGCTGAGCCCGGCCACTCTACAGGGGGAGATTATTTAAGCCAATTAGATCCAGGAGTTGGCTCTTTTGGTCATGATCCAAACTTAAAGTGTGGGTGACATCATCTTTTAACTTTGCATATAGTGACACAACATAAATACATGTATCTTGTATCATTCATCTATGTTCGTTTCAGCAAACAAAATGATATATTAATGAAAATTCCTTTCAAAGTGAGTTTAAAATTAAAAACTGTGTTTCATCACGGGACATCCGACTACACGCGAATGCAACATCTGTGACGTAGGATGAAAAACATCTTTAGAATGCCCCTTATACATATTCATGGCGGACAATAAATAAAACGACTAATTCAGCAATCCAAGTTAAGATTTGAGCGATTTGTCTTCAGTTTGGGAAGCAGAAAATTAGATGAACAAGAAACAGCAGGTTCTAATTTAGGTCTGCTCCCGTATTTATTTGAGTCTTACCTTTTCAGGAAGCGAGGGAACTCCGAGGGGGGGGCAGCTTTGTTTATTCCGTACTTGACGAAGTATTTCATCTTTTGGGAAAGTGAAAAGGCTCACTTGTTCACTGATGATATTAGAACACCCAAATGCGACACAACGTAACAGCATTTTTCAAGTTATACAAAAAAAATAGGGGATCTGCCAGAGACTGAGTATGCGTTATCATGGCAAACGCAAACTGAGGTTCTTCCTCCTACGTCACAGATGTTGCATTCGCGTGTAGTCGGATGTCCCGTGAAGAAACACGGTTTTTAATTTTAAACTCACTTTGAAAGGAATTTTCATTAATATATCATGTTGTTTGCTAAAACGAACATAGTTGAATGATACAAGATATTTATGTTGTGTCACTATATGCAAAGTTAAAAGATCAATCAATCAATCAATCCATTTTATTTATAAAGCACCCTTCATACTGAAAGCAGCTCAAAGTGCTGTACAGAATTATAAAACAATAAACTCACAAAATTAAAGCAAACGACACACACAAAATAAATAAAATCAATCAATCAAATTAAATACAGTAGTATGGAAAATGTATAGAGTGAACAGAGATGAACCAGTTCAGGAAATGCAGTTAAAAAGATGGGTCTTGAGCCTGCTCTTAAAAACAACAACATTCTCTGCAGCCCTCAGGTTCTCCGGCAGACTATTCCACAGACGGGGCCCATAGAACTGGAAAGAAGCCTCACCGTAAGTGTGAGTTCTGACTTTTGGAACTGTTAGTAGTCCAGTACCAGAGGACCTTAATGTTCGCGGGGGTTCATAGGGCAATAGCAGCTCTGCAAGATAAGATGGTGCGAGACCATTGAGACATTTAAAAACCACTAAAAGAATCTTAAAATCAATCCTGAGGCGCACAGGGAGCCAATGCAATGATTTTAAAACAGGTGTAATATGAGCCTGCCTTCTGGTCTTGGTTAGCACACGAGCAGCAGAGTTTTGTAACAGCTGAAGGCTGGACAAATTTTTCTTAGGGAGACCAGAAAGCAGTGAATTACAGTAGTCTAAACGACTAGAAATAAAAGCATGCATCAAAGTCTCAGTATTGGTCAGAGAAAGAAGAGGGCGGACTCTGGCTATATTTTTTAGATGATAAAATCCTGTTTTGACTATTTGTTTAATATGAGGAATAAAAGTAAACTCAGAGTCAAAAATAACTCCCAGGCTTCTTACTTTTTTAGAAGGTTGTAAAGACAGAGATTGTAATCTCTGAATTGTATTTTCTTTTTGAACCTCAGGTCCAATGATTAAAACTTGATGATGTCACAGACACTTTAATGATCTTTAGTGAGGTTTGGAACGAAGTGGATCTTGTCCACCCTGGTGCTCCTTCCATCAATATCCTTAGTCCAGATCAGAAGTTTCCCTCTTAAACCAGCCTGAGAAGAACCCTGCTTTCCCTTTCAGAGTCATTGAACCGTTTGCCAGAACCTCCTTGAGGCCAAACCAAACTTATTTTCCGTGGTGTCTTTGAATTCCCCCTCACAATCTAGACTAGTTCTGGGCTTTGACAGGTTGTCCAGATGTCCTCATCTCACACAAACGCATCGCTGTTTCCAATCGAGTTTCGTCTTCCAGCTTGTTCTTATGGACAAAGACAAGAAGCTCTGTTTGACTTCTGCTGTCCTCTGTCTCTGCAGGCTCGTTGCCAAAGTGGGTTGTGAGCAGAGTCTCCCAGTTTGTGGCTCCCAAGGTAAATATCCGATCGTCTTCTTGGACAGATTTGGTCGCTGTTCCTCGTCAAACGATGTCTCACTGCCTCTGTCCTCTTAGGCCATGAGGAAGATCTACAAGGCAGCTCTGAAGTACCCGGAGTGGAAACGGAAACACAACCCGACCCTGAAGCCGTGGATGTTTCCAGAGCAGAACCAGCTGCCGTCCATTAGCCCGTCGGAGCTGACGCTGCAGCACGCCGACTCTCTGGAAAACATCGACGAGAGCGGCCTGAGCGAAGACAAGACCCCCGCTAGCGATGATGACGACTCTTAAGACATCCTCAGACTTCTCACCTGGAACCTCTTCGGCTCATTTTCTGTTTCTGGGTTTGTTTGAGAAAAGGATAAGCTAGAAACTTGTCTGACAGTGAACACCTCACTTCAGTTTCTGACATTTTCACCTTTTGGGCTTCGGACGCGCTTCGGTCCTCCAAATGTCCCCTCAGACTTCCACCAGAATCCCTAAAGACTACAAATATGGTGTTTGTATGAGGCTCTGTTCGTCTTCAAGGTTTCAAGTTGGTTTTTTTTAGGTGTTATCTGGTTTTTTCCAGGCTTTTTAAAGACATTGTGCTCTCTTTTAGTTCTTATCTTTATTGTAATATGAAGAACAGAACTTGCTGCAAATTACTCTTATTTTTCTGGATTGTTCAGGATTAATCATTTATTTAGGGGGAAAAAAAACTGTAGCTCTGTCTTCAGATTTATTGTGGAAAATCTACTCTTCTGTTACAACTTAAACCAGTTAATAAGAATATCTCTGAAGAGGGTGAAGAATGAAGTAACAAGTTATTGTTAATAACTTTTTAAAAAAGTTGTGTGTGATTAATAAAAGGTTCCTTGTGATGATAACAGTGTTTTATCATAGTGTTCAGACTCATCATTTGTTTGACATCCTGAGATGTCCTGGTGTTTGGTCTGGTTCCTCAGAGGGGACCAGAGCAGAAACTGGTTCACCTTCAGATCTTGGTGAAAGGACACAAACCACACTGACTATTTCGTACCAGACGTCCATCACTCAGCAGCTCAAACATCTGGCTACTGATTGGCAGCTGTGTGGGGCTATATCGCCATCTGGTGAACATATATCCTCATCACAGCATGAACTTTTAGAAAAACTTTTTAGATGTTGCAGGAAATTTTGGGAACCAGCATGAAGTTCAGAAGACCATCCAGACTGAATCCTGTAGAAGTGATCTGGGAGAAGCTTCAGCTGCTGAGTTTCTTCTCCACCTATTGTGTGTTCAGGTGGAATCAGGTAAATATGAGCGTGTCATTCAGTTGAAAGTGAATGTGTTGTTCAGATGGAATCAGTGATAAAAAAAAAACAAGTTTCCTCAGAAAACAATGGAAAAAAACAGCAGAAAACATCTGTTTAGATCAGTGCAAACGGTAAGACGGAAAAACTGAGACGTATGAAACAAAAGCTAAATGAAAATAATTTCTTGAAAAAAAAAAGTAGATCATGTTCAAACTAAAAGCACAACCATAAAAATAAAATAAATTAAAAAAACTTCCATGTGTTTGTTTTCAGCTTTGCTCAGTTTGATCTCGCAGATTATGGAGGACGGAATGTGACAAAATGAAATAAACGCATAATACAAACAACAAATGTATCATTTAATTATTAAATGCATAATTACATCATTAAATATACAATTAAATTATTAAATACACCATTAAATAATGAAATATACCTTTTTTAATTATTTATTTAATGATTTATTTAATTTTGTCACCTTCCGTCCTCCAGTGATATTGATCTCCTGACCATCAAATCCATGAACATAGACTCCTTCTCCGTTCAGAATATCTTAAATGGCTATGTATCTGAGAATAAAAAAGATGAATACTTTGTTAATAACATTATCATAATATTAAAATTCTATATACATAAATGTAGATATGGCAAGTCTAAACCATTATGGTCTGTATTCAAACAAGAACTCCAGTTGTTAAAACTTTCATTAAACTGTGCTAAAA
Source organism: Garcialebias charrua (assembly GCA_038048925.1). Classification (NCBI taxonomy): domain Eukaryota; kingdom Metazoa; phylum Chordata; class Actinopteri; order Cyprinodontiformes; family Rivulidae; genus Garcialebias; species Garcialebias charrua. The sequence continues at coordinate 6,849 of JBBPBX010085991.1, read as the reverse complement.
AAATAAAATAATAATAATAAAAAAAAGACCATGCATGGAGGGAGCTGCCATGTTTGAAATGACTTCAGACCAAAGCAATGGATTTCGCATGATCGGCGTTAGTCCCGCCCACTGAGTTTGAATGAGCCTGACAGTTGACATAATTTCATGGTGACACACGAGGGTGTGGCCAAATTATATAAATAAATCATGAAATAAATAATTTTATTGTGTATTTAATAATTTATTTGCCTGTTTAATGATTTAATTGTGTATTTAATATTTAAATGAAACATTTCGTTATGTATTTAATTTAGTCACATTCCGTCCTCCATACTTTATCAGTTATTTGACTGTTTTTCTCCAGAGATCTCAATGAACTGCGGATACCAGTGCTGGGCAGCGCTAATCCAAAAATTTGTTCCGCTATTTCTAAAGCACTTATTGATTTATTTAGGTCCGCAATTTGAAAAGCACTTATGTATTACCAATGCGGACGCTAATGCTAACACGCTAACCGCCATTTTGAACAGGGCAAATGGCGAAATACTTTTTTTAATCCAGCAGATTTGACCATTTGAACCGGTTAAGCTCAGAAAAACCTTGTGCTATAAAGTCAGCTAAGAAATATATTTTTTCTCAGCAAAGAAATAATTGTTTTTACCGTGTTTTCATGGAAAGTCCTTATCTTCTGTGGCCGTCGCGGCCGCCATTTTGAAGAGGGCAAATGGCGAAATACTTTTTAAAATCCAGACGCGTCGCGTAGGCCGCTGAGAAACATCCATAAGTTCACCCTCCATGTTAAAAACTCTTCGTCTGACTCTTCGAAAACAAGCAATAAGGCTGCAGAGTAACACACTGGCTGCTAACTGAGAGCGCTCGCTCTAGCAAAGAGACTGAGGGGACGCTTTTTTGTCACGGACCACATCCGGCGCTGACAGGATATGGTCTGTTAGCAGTCGTCCGGGCCCGTAAATAAGTTTTTTCGTTTTTACTGATAGATAATTAGTTATTAACGGTACTGCATTTTAAATAAAAATAGCGCAAATCCGCTTATGAATTATAAAAGTTAGTCAAACCGCTGTAACGCTGAATAATTGTTTAGGTCCGCTGTGAGCGGATTAGCGCATTAGCGCTCTCTGGCGGTCTGGTGCCCAGCTTTGGCGGATACCATTGTGGTGGAGTGGAAAAGACGACACCGGATCTGTACGCAGGACTTCACTTTATTCAACTCCAACACCAACTAACTCGGTCCGCCACACCATACCATTTTATTTATAAAGCACTTTAAACAGGAACAAGTCCAAACCAAAGTGCTGAACAAACAAACAAACAACACAATGAAGTACAACACGAATGACATAAAAACATTGCAGATCACAAATAAAACGATCAAATACAAATCAGCTGGTGTTGAAAGCAACAGAATAGTAGTGAGTTTTTAACCGGGATTTGAAAACTGAGAGGGAGGGGGCCTGTTTGACGAGCAGCGGTAACTCGTTCCAGAGTCTTGGTCCTGCTACAGAGAAGGCCCTGTCACCTCTGCGCTTAAGACGAGTTACTGGAACTCTTAAAAGTACCCGGTCCTCTGACCTCAAAGCACGTGGAGGGACATATGGGTGTATCAAATCCGAGAGATAGGCGGGGGCGAGACTGTTCAGTGATTTGTAGACATACAGGAGAATTTTGAACTGGATTCTAAACCAGGAAGTAGTTCAGAGCAGTCCACAGACACTCAAGACAGTTTTTTTTTTTACTTTATTGAACTACTGTATTGAACATTCATAACAAAAGAAAACAAATAGAACAACAAATGACAATCTCAAATTACAATGATACATATAAACATGTACAAATATCTACCATCATACCTCCTAAGGTCAACATATTCTTAAACAAATTATCATATCAACCATCATAAATTAGGTAATAGTCTTATTTGAAAGTTTGCAAATGAAACGGAACTCATCCACAGCGCTTTGTTCACTCCGAGGCGCTGAACGGAACGCAAACAAAGGATAAATTTCTAAATATCAGAGTGGGTTTAGAAAAGGGCGGAATACTAATGATCCAACTACTGTATTTGCTTAGAACACGAAATCAGAAAAGCACAAATCAACAAGGAAAGTGTGGTTGCTGTCTTTTTTGACATCGAGAAGGCATACGACATGATGTGGGTGGACGGATTATTAATTAAATTATGTCAAATGGGGGATTAATGGAAAAATGTATAACTGGGTTCAAAACTTTTTATCAAACGAACAATAGAAGTGAGAATTGGGCAAGACCTATCAAAAAAAATTACTGTAGACCATGGAACACCACAAGGGAGCATTTTAAGTCCATTATTTTTTTCATTAAAGCTGCTATATGTAACTTTTCTAACAGTATATTTTTAACATATTTCTTCACTCTGTCACTAGATTGATGTTAGAGAGGTAATCTCTGAAAAAAACAAAAAAAAATATTGTCCCCTTGCTTCTCCAGGTGGTAAATAAGCATTTCTAAAAAGAAAAAGTGACCCGCCATTTTCCAGCCAATAAAAACAAAGTTTGTAACCAGCCAATAAAAACCGAGCTTGAATTTGAATCAGCCAATAAAAACAGAGCTTGAATTTAAATTTCAACAGACCACAAGGGGGCAGAGCCATATATGGCTCTGAGGGGGAGGGATCAGAATGCTTTGCTTGTTGAAATTTTTTCTAAGTGCTGATGTTCTACAGAAACTGCAGACTGAACCTTTAATGATCAATGATATATTTACAGACACTGGGAGGGATATAGGATGTTCACTGTTTGCGGACGATGGTGCCATATGGAAAAGAGGGAGAAATACAGTATTTTCTGGTGTATAGGTCGCACCTGTGTATAGGTCGCATTGGCCAATTATCACCAATAGATTGGAAAAATCCCTAGATAGGTCGCACTGGTGTATAGGTCGCACCTACGTTTAGCTCTGCTGCAAATGTCTGCCACAGGAGCGCACAGCAAGGCTTTTAAGAAGATTAACACTTAAAAACAATTATTTGTTTGATAAAAATTATAGCAAATATATGTCTGAGCTGAACTTTTCCTTAATAAATGAACGTAATTGTGAAATGAGCTGGATTTAAAAATTGTTTCACCGAAAGTGATAAGCCATATATAGGTCGCACCTGAGTATAGGTCGCAGGCCATGAAAAAACCATAAAAAGGTGCGACCTATACACCGGAAAATACGGTATTGAATTTGTTGTAAAGAAGATAAAAGCTGTGATGATGGGAATAGAACAATGGGCATTTCATTGGGGATTTAAGTTCTCAGTAGAAAAAACTAAAGTTATGGTGTTTACACAGAAAAAAATAAGAGAGGGAATTAAATTAAAATTGTATAATCAGGAATTAGGACAAGTAAAAAGTGTATAAGTTTTTAGGAATATGGTTTGATGAAAAAATAATATGGAAAATGCATATACAGAATATTATAGATAAGTGTAAGAAAATATTAAATATTATGAGATGTTTGGCTGGCAGTGACTGGGGAGCAGATAGAGGACCTTTAAAACAAATATACACCGGATTAATCAGATCAAACATTGACTATGGAAGCATCATTTACGGATCAGCAGCAAAAACTCATCTGGAAAAATTAGACACTATATACAACATCAGGCGTTAAGAATTTGTACAGGAGTTTCAAAACCACACCAACAACAGCACTAGAAGTAGAAATGGGTGAAATGCCACTGGAACTAAGAAGAACACAACTAGCAATACATTACTGGATTAACTTGCAAAGCAATAACCCGGATCATCCAACACTTGATACACTAAACCCATGCTGGGAAAAAGAGAAAAAACAAAAAAAGTTTTGGATGGATTATAAGAAAGAAAATAGAAGAAGTTCAGGTACACAGTTTAGAATTAAGTCAACATCTACCAATATCAGTTTTACCACCCTGGATTTTACCAACAGCAACAGTAGACATGACACTGATGGAAAAGAAAAAGGACAAGACAAACATCATAGAATCACATACAGCACAGACCTACATAAACAGTTATTATCAGTACATTCAAATTTATACAGATGCATCAAAAATAAATGAAAAAATAGGAATAGCTTTTATAATACCGGAATTTAAAATAAAAATAGGAAAACGAATCACCAACGACTTGTCAGTATACACAGGAGAGATGTTAGCGGTTTTATTGGCGGTGCAGTGGGTGGAGGAGGTAAAACCATTAAAAACAATCATCTGTTCAGATTCAAGTTCAACATTATTAAGTTTAAGACACAATCATTCAGACAGTAGACCAGACATCTTACTAGAAATATTCCATACATTATTTAGTACACAAAGAATGGGATTAACATTATGGGTACCGGCACACATTGGGATAAAAGGAAACGAGACAGCAGATAAGATGGCAAAGAAGGCAACTCAAACTCAGATCAACTTCACAGTAAAAACAAGTAAATCAGAGGCAAAAAGTATCATCAAACAAAAACTGAAGAAAGAATGGCAGAAAAGATGGGATGAAGAAAGAAAAGGAAGATGGTTTTATGGGATCAAAAAGACAGTAGGAGAAACAAGAACTGAAAGAAGGAGCAGAAAGGAGGAAAGATTAATAACAACTAGACTAAGATTTGGACACACAGGACTTAATTATTCATTATTTCAGATAAAGAAACACAATACAGTACAGGCAAATGTGAGCACTGTGTGGACAAGATGAAACATTGCAACATGTTCGACAGGAATGTCAAAAATATGATCAAGAACGTAAATATATGAAGAGAATTTGAAAAGATAAAAGAAACGTTTAACATAATAGCTGCACTACAACATAACGGTAGAGAGCAAACATATCCAAATTATAATTAGATATTTTAAGAAAACAAAGTCCATACCAGTGGTGGCGGTAATGCACACCTAAAGTTTTTTGCCAACCGCCATTAAACCCCATGAAGAAGAAGAAGAAGAAGAAGTAGAAGAAGGGGGAACGGGACATTACTCTGGTGCTCATATGCAGCTGCTGTGCGCAAGTACCGTCAAGTACCCCTCGCTGCAGCCTGCAGGACGGGGCGGGGTCGTGCCCGAGGGCCGAGCCATACCATATATGGAAGTAGCGCCATTGCACTCCGGAAATAAAGGGGGCGCCATTTCCTATACCAGCCTTTTAGAAAATACAGTTAAAAAAACGCACAGAAATGAACAATCCATCAGTAAATACACTAACAACACAAGAAAACTTATAATTATTGAAACTGACTACTGATTTATTAATTTTTAGGCTTTGTTCTATGGATTAAGCACTTATTAGTTATTTCATTTAAAAAAATGTTGAAAAAATGAGTGAATATATAATTGATAAATGACATGGTATAAATGACATGGTATGTTATTTATGAAATACAGTAGCCTAGGCTGTATACTGTACTATGTTGGATCTCTTTCTTTCTTGGATCACAAAACACAGTAGCCTGGTATCAATCTTAAATTTCTTTTGCAAATGTCATAACAAGGGTAAACTTAATTCAAGTTTGAAATTACACTCTTTTGTAAGACTCGAAAAGAAGGTCATATTATCCAACTGATTGTTTTCTTCTCAGTGTTGAAGGAAAGTCAGAGTTACTGTTATGAATTGGTCATTAAAGTGCTGAATGTTATCATGATCAACAATTAGTTGTGTGTTGTATGTGTTCAGGTATGTATCTACCTACATGAAATCATCAATTCAATCAGAAATAACCACACTAAAAACTATATTACTATTTACCTAATAAAAGACTACACAATGTGTAGTGTCTTTAAAAGTCAATAGTAAACAACCCCAAGACATTTCTTCACTACCATAAATAGAACCATTCTACTTTATGAAATATTTTTTTTTAAATCAGGATCTGTTGTTCTCAGGCAGGTTTGAATGTGGTGAGAAAATTTATAAATAACTTTCCAGTAGGCTATTACAGAACCCTTTTACCAAATTCTGATATCAGCAGTCGATATTCACCTCTCATGTCGTTTCAGTACAGATCTTATGAGGAAAATTAGCTATGCCAGAAACTGTTTTTAAATAAACTCTTACCATTTGAATATCAGAATCAGAATCAGGTTTATTGGCCAAGTATGTTGACACACACAAGGAATTTGTTTCTGGCTGTTCGTGTCTCTCTAGAAAGTGTCTCTCTAAAAATGCTAAAAACTATACAAAAAAAAAACGTACAAATAATACACAAAATACAGAAGGATTCACATCACATGGGGGTTGTGAATGGGTTGGGGGTCACGCTGATGATCAGCTGTTGATGATGGTGATGGCCTGGGGGAAGAAACTGTTTTTGTGTCTGACAGTCTTAGTGGACAGAGATCTGTAGCGTCTGCCAGACGGGAGGAGTTGGAACATGTTGTGACCCGGGTGTGTGGAGTCTGTGATGATTTTTCCAGCCCGTTTCCTGGTTCTTGCGTGGTACAAGTCCTGAATGGAGGGCAGTGAAGCCCCAATGACTTTCTCAGCTGTCCTCACTGTTCGCTGCAGCCTGTTCCTGTCCTGCCTTGTGGCTGCTCCAAACCAGACTGTGATGGATGTACACAGGATGGACTCAATGACTGCAGTGTAGAACTGGATCAGCAGCTCCTGAGGCAGGTCCAGCTTCCTCAACTGGCGTAGGAAGTACAGTCTCTGCTGGGCCTTTTTGAGGATTCATTCATTCATTCAACCTTTATTTAGTCAGGTAAATCTTTTGAACCTCAAGGGCTCATTTACGAAAGCGACCTGCTAAAACTAAAGAACAATGAACAGCAGTGGTATAATTTCCTTAAACAATAAACAATAAACAAACAAACAATAAACAATAGAAAACAAAAGAGAGAAAAAAAAAAAAAAG
>JBBPBX010085989.1:0-14986 GCA_038048925.1 Garcialebias charrua | reverse complement strand
GTATATATATATATATATATACACATATGTATATATATAATTTATGTCTGTTATTTGTGTCAGAAAAGTGTCATGCCACAATGTGACTGACAAAGTCCTGGCCTGTCAGTGAGTTAGGATGATGTATATTTGAGATTTCCGTGATTTGAGTACAGCCACATCCTCCTAGTGCACATAATCTGGCTCCAAAAATACAACACAGCAACACCCACAAACAGAAACTTTAACTTCAATTTCAGAAAACAAATGGAATTTACAAGTTTCCTTTGTCCAGCTTTATTTATAGCATTGTTTAACAGCAGTCAATTAAGCAGAAATTAGATTTTTGAGGAAAAAGACTACTAAAAATCTTCTTTTTTTTTACCAGGTTGTGTTGTTATTCTGCCAGCTGTTTGGAGTTGGTATTTCACTTTTTTCCACCCTCCATTCTCATCTGGTTCCCTTTCAGTCATGTCTCTCGGTGCAACATATGCCATGGGAATTGCGCCCCCGCGCGATTACCTAAAGGAATACATTCACGCCTTTACAGCAAGGGTGTCAGCGTTGTGCCAGAGGCCCCACCCTCTGGGTACTTAAGCCGCTGACGCCCATCCAACTTCCTCTATTTGCCCTTCACCTCGCTTAAACCTGAACTACCTCTCTTCGCGGGACTTCTCTGTTGCTTCATCGCTCAGCTAGAGGTGAGCTTGCTCCGTACACAGAGCATGCGGATAATTGTTCCTGCCTACTACTCGGCTAGCGAAAGCTAGTCCGGCACATTTGATCTTAACCCCAAAGTTTTTTCTTCTCCTCTCTCCGCAGACTGCTCCGCTCGACGACGCTAACTGCACCACACCGCTACCCCTGCTAATTCGTAGCGGGCTAGCCAGCGAAAGCGACACGACGGAGGAGACGTCTCAAAATAAAAGGAAAAGGATTCTGGAAGGACTTGCCCGCCTCATCTCGGACATGCCTCCGGAGAAAGGAAAGCGAAAGACAAGACTTCCAAGGAAAACAAGCAGGACGGCGAGCCCACGAGGCCTGTCCCATCTGCTTGGGGATGTTACATGCAAAAATGGCCTTGATGTGCCCGATTCTTGCCCACACTGCAGCCAGATGCTGGAGGCGGTGAGGAGGCACCGGCGGATTTCGTCGCCAAGGCCATGGGCGCCGTTGCAGCGCCAGTAATAATAATAATAATAATGAATTCAATTTACAGGTAGTCCCCGATTTACGAGCGAGATCCGTTACAACGAGGCGCTCGTAAACCGGAAATCTCGTAATTTGGAACGGCCGCCATTTCTCTCGTAAATCCGGAATTTCGCTCGTAAATTGGAACGGTTTTCGCTAGCGCGACTAAAAACACTCTATTTTCATCTAAAAACTACTTTTGAGTGCATAAAAATGATCGGAAACGTGTGTCTATATGCTTAACTAACTAACTGTGGTGAAAAAACACATGAAAACTCAGTATTTTTTTCGTTTTTTCCAAAAATTCGCAGCTCGTAAGTCTGGAACCTCGCAGATCAGAGCGCTCGTAAATCGGGGACTACCTGTATAATGCACTTTTCATTAGTAAAAATCTCAAAGTGCTACAAAGTGTAACAAAGCAAAGATCAAAATAAAACAAGTGATAACAACATCCTCCTCTGACCATCAACAGCACCGCAGTGGAGAGAGTGGACAGCACCAAGTTCCTGGGAGTGCACGTCTCAAAGGACCTGTCCTGGAGCAGGAACACTGCAGCACTGGCAAAGAAGGCTCACCAGCGTCTCTACTTTCTCCGCAAGCTGAAAAGGGCTGGAGCTTCAACCCCCATCATGAGCACCTTCTACAGAGGTGCCATAGAAAGTGTCCTGACCAGCTGCATCACTGTGTGGTTTGGTGCATGTACTGCATCCTGCCGCAAGAGCCTCCAGCGCATTGTGAGAGCAGCTGAGAAGATCGTGGGCACCTCCTTGCCCTCACTGCAGGACTTACACAGCAAACGCCTCACTCGGAAAGCCCACCGCATGGCAGGTGATCCCACACACCCACTACACAGCTGCTTCAGACTGCTGCCATCAGGAAGGAGACTGAGGAGTCTCCAGGCTCGAACCAGCAGACTGAGAGACAGCTCTGTTCATCAGGCAGTCAGAATGCTAAACACTCTGCCTGCTCTGCCTCCCCTCCCATTTGAACTGCCTTAACACTAAAACTTTCTCACATACTATCACTCAACACAAAGTTTTTAACACTAGACTCTGTGTCACCAAACGGGTTTTCACTAAACTCTCGGTCATGTGCTCATACAGTTTGCACTACTTCTCATACTTGCACTAATGTCTGTATTACATCACTGCCTATAATCATAATACTGTTTACATTCTCTGTTTACATTTATTAATACTGTTTACTTTTATTACTACTGCTTACATGTAATTACTACTGTTTACATTTATTTACACTACTCTAATATCTACACCACTGCTGGTACATATACAGTGTGCTCTGAACGGTCTTATTTAGGGATGCCCAATGTGCCTTACTGCATATGCCACTTTTTGCCTCTACAACAACATCAACTACTACCTCATACATATACTGTGTACATTGACTCATACGCTGCTTTGCCACTTTGCAAATGTCAATGCTAGAAACCTTTAGTTTATTTTAGTTATACTTTTTATACTCTTTTTTTATACCACTATGCAAAAAAAACAAAAAAAAAAACAACTCAGGACAGTGTTAGTTTTACTATTTTTATGCTTATGTCTATTATTATATGTTTCAGTGTTTCAATGTTTAGATGTTTACTGTTGCACCGAGGGACTGAGAGAAACGCAATTTCGGTCCTGTGTATGTCCTGTACAGTACATATTGCAGATCTGACAATAAAGTTGACTTTGACTTTGACTTTGACTTTGATAAAATCAAATAAAATCAACAATAGTATCGACTAAGATCAAAGATAAAATCATGTGGATGCAGATTAGGCTTGCTTAAAAAATAAATAAAATAAAACAAGTGATAAAATCAAGTAAAATCAATAATGATATCAGGTAAGATCAAAGATAAAATCATGTGGAGGCAGAATAGGCTTGCTTAAAAAGAAAAGTCTTTATGCTGCTTTTAAAGTCAACCAGTGACTGTGGAGCTCTCAGGTCGTCAGGGAGGGAGTTCCACAGGCGGGGGGCAGCCACACAGAATGCTCGGTCTCCCATGGTCCTCAATTTGGTCCGAGGAATATGAAGGAAATTACTGTTCTGTGATCGTAGAGACCGGGTGGATGAATATGGTGCAAGAATGTCCTTTAGATAGTCAGGTGAAGTGCCGTGCAAGCATTGATGGGTAATGAGAGCAGTTTTGTACTGAATTCTGTAGGTGACAGGAAGCCAATGGAGGTTATGGAGAATGGGTGTAATATGTTCAAATTTACGAACTCTCAACAGAATCCTTGCTGCACTGTTTTGAATGTATTGAAGTTTCTGAAGGTTTTTGCCAGGGATACCAATAAACAGGGAGTTGCAGTAGTCGAGCCTGGAGGAGACAAAGGCATGGACGAGTTTCTCAGCATCAGGAAAAGTCAGAGATGGGCGAAGTCTGGAGATGTTTCGAAGATGGAAGAAGCAGGTTTTAAACAGATGCTTAATGTGATTTTCAAATGTAAGATGAGAGTCCATTTTTATTCCAAGATTTGTAACAGAGGTGGAGAGGGGGATGTCTTGACCAGAGAAGGAGATTGCTGTTAAAGTTGATGTTTGTATCTGGTGAGGGGTGCCAATCATTATGGCCTCAGTCTTAGAGCAGTTTAATTGAAGAAAGTTCTGATTCATCCATGCCCTTATTTCCTCCAGGCAGGTAGAGAGGGCAGTGAGTGAAGATGAAGATGGGGATGATGAGGATGCTCCAGTCCTGATGTAAAGCTGTGTGGACCAGTGGACCCAGACACCACCGAGCCCCTCACTCCCACACCAGAGCTCGAGAACATGGTTCTGGATGACAGCACAAGAGTCGAATGGGGTGACAGCCCTGACGTGCTGGCTCCCATGGTGGACTTAACAGTCGAATTCGAGGAACAGGGAGAAGATCTCTCCCGCACCCCGGTACCTATGCTCCCGGAAACTGACTTTTCCATCCCTGCTCTGTTCAACCTGTGTCACAAAGCAGCGGATGCGTTGCACATCCCATGGCCAGAACCTTTGCCTCGTCAGCAGGTCACGAGGCTGGCAGGAAACTATTTTTACTCATAGCAGCAGGCCGCCACGAGGCAAAGGATGCCCGTGTTCCCGGACTTCCTCACGGAGCTGACTCGCACCTGGGCTCAGCCCAGAGCTCCCATGCTTTTACCACTCTCGCAGTTTCTCGACGTGGATGGGATGGATGAGGTGGGAATAGCCAACGTGCCTCAAATTGAGGACACGCTGGCGTCTCACCTGGCTCCCAAGTCATCCGGGACAAAACCAACTCTCCCTAGCAAAGCCTGTCGAGCTTCAGCTTCTCTGCTCGAGAAATGCTACAGAGCTCAGGGACTCGTGGTGCGCGAAATGAATGCGTCCGCGTTGATGCAGGCTTACCTGGCTGAAAAATTGCAACAGCTCCAGGTAACAACGGACAAACAAGCTGCCGCTGACTTGCTGGATGAAGCCCGCAGGGCAACAGACTTTGTGCTCCGCATGATGGGAACAGTTGTTGTTGCTCAAGGAAGAGGCATGTCCGAAGTGGTCATCGCGATACGCCTTCTGTGGATGACTTTAACTGACCTCCCAGAGGGACAAAAGGAGCCTTTTCTCCACCACTTGATAGAACCGGCGGGATTGTTTGAAAAAGCTCTGGATCGAATTCAGACCAAGCTGGACCAGAGGCACAAACAGGCTGAAGCTCTCCATGGTGGGCATTCCCAGGAGAACCTTCGACCCCCCCAGGGAGTCTGCTGGAGGCAGACCTGCGTAGCCTCGACACCGCTCAGCAACACGTGCCCCACCGCAAAAGCGACCGACGTACAAGGACGAGCACCGGCAGAATCAACCGCCGGGTCCACCTCGAACCGAACATGCTTGGAGCAAAAACAGGTTTGTCCCCCGCCAGTCGGTCAGACACAGGGCCTTCTCGGCAAACCGGGACACAAGACAAAAGCGTGCCTGATGAACCAGGTCCACATCTTGATTTTACACGATCACCCGCCCACGCGGTACGGGGAATGATCTTTTCATGTCCAGACTTTATTTGTAGCACGGTACAAAAAGCTGGTAACTCTGTTGCATGCACAAATCATGTTTTTCCTGCTGTGAGTGCCATAAAATCAAATATGTCGTTACACTTAAAGCACGAATAAAGCTAAAAAACAGACCCTCTCTGTTTTATTGACAAAAAACAACAACAACAAACACAATAACTTCAGCAGAACGGGTCCCTCTGGCCTACTAGCCGACATAAAGGGAGGGGGGCCATTCCCCCCCCTCCCTCACGGCTCACGGTGTGTTAGCCTAATCAATAAGCCCCAACAGGGTGCCTCTGTTCCGTCTGTAGCGGACAGGTACAGAGGCATCTGCAAGCAGGCCCTACACCCCTCACGGAGACAGGTAAGGGAGGTCACGTGCTCCCACTCCGTTGTGAACCACGGGTCGGACAATATACAAACCAAGCAAACACGTGACATGTCCGCGCCCCAGGGATGCGCGCCGACAGAATCTGATGACCCATTTTCCTGGACATCCATTCAACGGCTCCCAGTAAGGGCCGGGGGCCATGGCAGAAGCCCATAGGCCACCACAAGCTTCACACATTCACAAAGGTGATTGTGATCAAACTGTTGTGTGTGTATAAACAAACTAGGGCTGAATCAGATTCCTCTTCCTCTTAATCGAAGGGAACTGAGCTCTCTGTCACCAACCAATTTAAATTCTGCCAAGCACAAAGGACCATCTCCACGTTCTCACGCTGCAACTTGTCCCCTTATCATTGATAGGCGACACGCAATGTTCAAGCAGTGATCCTGCAGCACGTGACCATAGGAGCCAAGATGGTGTAGTGGTTAGGGCGTTTGACTTGGGACCCGAAGGACGCGGGTTCGCGTCCCGGCCACTACACATCTTGGGGTGTCTATGAGTGCACACCTATTTCTCCAGCTCCCCGAGCGCCTTCTATGGCTGCTCACTGCACCGCCTGGTAGGTGGTTGGGTTAAATGCAGAGACGAATTTCGTCTGTGTATGGGAAACATACGCAGATGACAAGATTAGACAATTATTATTATTATTATTATTATACTCTCTGTGCTGGTTCAGTTCTGGTCTTAAACAATATCCCCCCACCGGGTGAAACACAGACCCCGGGCAGTTTGTCTGGCTCCAACGCCCAGTTAAGGCCGGAGACCAGTAAACCAGACCCAACCAAGGAACGGGCTGGGGTCAGGAGATCTGCTCGCTTACAAAACTCGCAGCTCCTCAGTCCCATGACCCTCAACAACAAGGAAAAACAGACATTCTGTTCCACTTTTGTCGAATAATGACAATGAATTGCCTCTGCCCTCGAACACTCTCAACCAGAGTAGCATGGCAGCACATCTGCAAAAAGGCCCTCTCTCTATCATGGTTGACCCTCAGGGGATCACAGAATCCAGGGCCCTTGGAGGAGAACTGGTTCCACCAACTGCTCCTCTTCAGGGACACACTACGTCACCAGAAGGAGCCGTCTCGCTGCTTAGGCTGGTAACTGTGGATTATTTCAGCTTGGTGGCAGAAAGAAGCAAGCTGGTGGCATCAGGCCTGCCAGAAAATGTGGTAAAAACCATCTAGAATGCACAAGCTATGTCAACACAGTCTCTTTACACACAGAAATGGTGTATTTTTGAAGCTTGGTGCACAGAAAGAAATATTATTTCTTATTCATGTGACCTAGCTTAGCTCCTGACTTTTCTTCAGGACCTACTGGAAAAGGGTCGTTCTTTCTCAACAATTAAGGTGTTCCTATCAGCAATTTCAGCCTGCCACGAAGGCTGGGGAAACAGGACGCCTGGCGTGTATCCAATCATAATAAGATTTATCAGAGTCAGACTCAGAGTCAGAGAGAATTTATTGTCATTTGCACCGCATGTAGTACATGTGTTGAAAACGAGATTATGTACACAGGGTCCCAGTTACATCCAACAACAAATGCAAGAGAAAAACAATAATAACATCTAGGATTAACTAAGAGAGACATCAGCTAGTAATACACTAAGCCCTAATGTAGTAGAAAAACATCATTATAAACAGCAGCACGAACATGAGTCATTATGAGCAGATGGTCACAGATGAACGCAGCAACAAGAAACAGATCAGTATCAACATGATGTGACATTTTGCAGTGTTTATTCTTATTATTTATTTATTCATGAGTCTGACAGCCTCAGGGTAGAAGCTGTTCCTCAGTCTAGTGGTTCTACATTTGATGCTCCTGTAGTGGACCTACCCAGGGTCAAACTAAGGTTTTTGAACTGTCCAGTGATGACCTTTACTGACCTCTCAGTAAAGCAAGACATTTACTACAAAATCATTCATTTAGCTGTAATCTGATAAATATAGTCACAAAAAGAGACTATTTCTATCTTTGATTTTAGGCTGATGTGATCAAAAGAATAACTTTTGTCATTTTCATGATGTGTGCTTTTAAGCTGTGTTATTCTGTAAGAGTTAAACTGTGTTCACTGCTGTGTTAAAGGTGAAGTCTCGGGTCAGAGAGACCAGACGGTTTGTTTAGAAAGCCAGGAGACAGTAATCCGTTGTTTCTCCTGAAAAGGGCTCCAGCTGCTCTGTCTTTTTCCTAAACAATTTCCCTCTGCTCGGGCTGTAACCTTGGGTCGCGATAACACAAGCTCTCTCCTCTCTTTGTTCCTGCTTTTAAGTTCTAACTGTGCGGAAACGCTTCAGAGTTTCTGGGAGCTTCGAAAGATGATGTGAACTTTCCAAAGAGCTGAATGACCAACAGTCACGCGCTAAGGACTCGTCATCCAGCTGGGACTGATAACATGTTGTTATGGGTCCACTCCGAGCGTAAGCTCAAAAACTTTGTTATTCCTTCCTGGAATAAATTATCTTGAGCCAAGAAGCCACGACTGTCACGACTTCTGCCGACGAAAGCGAGTATCACCGACACCGACAAGGTAAACACGCGTGGAGTCCAGCTTGGACTTGCGGGACCGACGACTCGTCAGTCTAAAGTTGACCACAGCTCTTTACCAGAACCAAGGCGGACGTCTTAAGGTAAAGGAGCAGCTGTTTGCTTGCTGGAGGTGTGATGATATCTTAGCTGGACGCGTACGGAAGAGTGTCATCTGGTTTCATAAATGCAAGATAAACTTCCTCTCTTAACCTCCCAATTCTTCTTAAATCTTTCCTCCTATCTTTTTCCCTCAATTCTAAGCTGGAAACTATTTTAAGCTGAAGAGCCCACAGACTAAATATGTTAACATCCAATATTGAAGTCTGTTGTGTTAAATTTAAGTGTGCTGACGTATTAATTTGAAAGAAAGTGAAATCATGTCAATCAAGTGTAATGGTGTTAATTTAGTTGATTCATTTTAAATAAATGATAGTGTCTCTTTGACATATCAAACTAAGTCAATGTCCATTGTCACTTAATGGCTCTGTTTATTTATCCATCATAAAGATCACAGAAATATTGGGTAAACTGAAAAAGAACAGAATCCGTGAATTTACTATTCAATCTGAATAAGTAAATTAATTAAGGTAAAGAGGTCAGTATTAATATTGACCTCCTCTTAACCCTTACACTCCTCAACCTCCGTCCCGAGGGGAGTGGTGCAAAGAGTGAGTGTGCTGGGTGAGTGAGGTCTTTCATGATGCAGGTGGCTCTTTTTCTGCATCTGGAGGTGTAAATGTCTGTGATGGTGGGGAGACTGACTCCCACAGACTTCTGTGCAGCCTTCACCACTCTCTGTAGAGCTTTCCTCTGCAACTGTGCAGCCTCCATGCCACACGTTGATGCTGGAGCATTTATGAGGGGTGTGCTAAGAATGTGACCCCCCAGCAGGATCCTGACCCCTGGTTGGGATCTTAGTCTGGTCTTGGGGGCTCTCTGTGATCCCCCATTCGAACCACTGAGCGAGATTAAGATAGATTTATTATCTTATAAAACCGCTCTTCTCCTGGCCCTTTGCTCGGCGAAATGCGTGGGTGATCTCCATGCTTTGTCTGTACATCCAATGTGTACCAGATTTGCCCCTGATGGGTCAAAGGTCACCTTAAGGCCTAATCCTGCATATATTCCCAAGGTCTTGACTTTAAACCCTAGAAGTCTGGATCTTGATCTCTCCTCTTTTCCACCTGCTCCTGTCCTCACTCAGGAGCAGGAAAGGCTGAAGGCTCTCTGACCCGTGAGAGCTTTAAGCACTTACATGCAGAGAACAGCCGAATGGAGAAAAACAAATCAACTGTTTGTGTGCTTTGCAGTACCTGCTACCGGAAATACCCTATCAAAGCAGCGCCTCTCACACTGGGTGACTAAGGCCATTAAAAGTACGTACAGTACAAAGGTCAACAGGTGCCCTCTGGAGTGCACGCTCACTCTACTCGGGGCTTGGCCACTTCGTGGTCACTGTTCAAGGGTGTACCAGTTGCAGACATTTGTGCTACGGCGAACTGGAGCTCAATAAACACTTTTGCAAAGCATTACAGTTTGGATGTTACTGCGTGTGATGTCACTCAGGCTGTCCTTTCTAACACACAGTAGAAAGTAGCCTTGAGATGCCTGCTGATCAAGGGCAGACGTTCACACTAGCATGCATTTTACTGAGCATTTCAAGGGCGTGAATGAATTACGTTCCCATAGCATATGTTGCACCGAGAGACATGACTGAAAGGGAACAGAAAGTTATGCACCATAACTCATGTTCCCTGAAGGAAGGGAACGAGGTGGAACATATCTGGCCCTTTCAATGCTGAAAGCTGGGTGAAGTGCATTTTGGAGGAAGTTGGATGGGTGTCAGCTGCTTAAATACCCAGAGGGCGGGGCCTCTGGCGCAACTCTGACGCCCTTGCCATAAAGGCGTGAATGTATTCCTTCAGGTAATCGCACGGGGGCACAATTCCCATAGCATATGTTGCACCTCGTTCCCTTCTTTCAGGGAACATGAGTTATGGTGCATAACTTTCAGTTATCTACAGTATTAGCTTATTTTTTTATACATCTTTTTTTTTTTCAAACTGCAAGACCAAAAAAATAAAATGTTCTTAAAAGACAACACCCACCATGACAGTAACAATTCACCATATTGGACAATTACTGTAGTTTAATATGATGTCTATTTTCATTTTTGCATTTGGGCCAGGCGAGGGTTAAAAAAAAAAAAAAACGAGTCCCGAATGAATCCGGAAACCCGGCCGAAGAGTGCCGAAGTGTGAAGTGACTTCAGTTACGTCTCCACCCAGAAGGCAGGAGTGAGTTTCCATGGAGGTTTATGAGAGTGGGAGTTAAAACTGCATATTTCCTGGTGCATTTGTGTGTACAGCTGGACCAGTGCTCTGTTTTTATTTTATTTTTATTTTATAACACCGCTGCGGACTGTTGTTGCTCTCACTCCTCTGCCCAGAGGAGCGAGCCGCGCGTCTGAATCTCCCTGGCTCCTCGTTCCGCTGGTCACCTTTGAAGTTCCGAATTCGTGCCGACTCAGGGCTCGGCTCCGTCCCAGCCTTGTTGCGGGGAGCACGGGGGAGCACGGGGGAGCACGGGGGAGCACACGCGCAGAGCTCCGCTGCCTTTCTGTACTCCCGACCTGTCTGGTCACGGGGAGGTAGAATAAAAAGCAGATGCAGAAATTAATGAATTTGTTGCGATCAAGCGAATTAAACTAGTATGTCTACATGGCTGCTCGCTCAGAATATGATAGACATCAGTGAGCGACAGCAGGATTAATCAACAGGCAGATTTAGGGAATATTTAAAAATGCTTCGCTTTTTTTTTCCTCGCTCAGAGCAGCGGTCATGGAAGTTGATGAATGCTTATTATAACTCCGCCTGTAACTCCAAGGCGGTTACTTTAGTGATGTGAATGCCCATATATGGAGAGGAGCAGATTTTTCCCGGAGCTTCTGCTAAAATCTGCTATAAATCATGAAATAACACATTTAGCGTTATTTCTCTACAATATAAATAAACGCTCCTGTATTATTTTTAAATAAACTAATAAATATTAATGGCGATGCAATTTGAAAACATGGTGGGTGTTGTCCTTTAAAAACAAAGTCTGAGTAGCGTAATTAGGGTCTAAACGTTGCCAAGGATACAAGTAAATAAGGTTAATGTGCATGTTTTTTGTCGTATTTTTATTTCAGTAACTAAGCAGACAATCATCTTAAACAATTTGGAAACACTGATGTTTATAAGAAAAGCTAATGTCCTTCTTATAGTATTATGAATATGTTTATGTTTCTGACAGCTTTATGATAATAATAATAATAATAATAATAATAATAATAATAATAATAATAATAATAATAATAATAATAATAATAATAATAATTTGTCACATTTGTCATCTGTGTATGATCACACAGTTGTGCAGTGTGGTAGATGAAGGTAAACAATGTGAAACTCAGCAAGTTTTAAACTACAAGACTGGCCCAGACTCAGACTATTTAAGGTAAAAGTGATACTTTTGTTAAAAATCAAAATGATTGCAGTCCCATGTCAAAATTGTGAATAAATAAATAAATAAAAGTGGTACAGAAAACTCAGTGTTAAAAAATCACCTTATATGCTTTATTTTTCACACCATGTGCAAAATCAGTAAGCAAGGACTGTTTGAGCCTGTTAATTAAGTGAGAAACAGTGTTCTGTAAATGGAGGTCTCCTTGCATAATATCAACTTTGAAACCAGATAAATCTTAGTGCCTTGCTTTATTTGCTCACATAGCATGTTTGTATCACCACCATGCCCCCTCTGGTCAACCAAACCACTCTACAGCAACAGTTTATCCACAATGGGATGGGTCAGACACAATTAATGAGCAATGCTGTGATAGGTTGTCAATCTCCAACCATCAACCCAGTCAGGAGAGGAAAACATTTAAACTGATCATCAAACAGCATGGCAAGTTTCCTGGCACCATGTGTTGGAGTAGCTTGTGGTTTCTCCTCACAACCCTGGGTTTAATAAAAAAACTAACAAGTCTGATTGAAGATGGACAGCTGGTGGTCTAAGGTGTCATATTGCTACATTTAATGAAGATTGTTCATGAACAAGAGAGCTTTACACTTGTTTCCTGTTTGTGTAGAACAGCATGAGTTATTTATCTATGTATTATTTGCGTGTCCTTTTGGGAGACCAGTGCATGTTCTAAAGTTATGTATTTCAATAGAAATAGTGAACATCAACATATAGTTTATTTTAAGATGCATGCCCACACTTTACCATTCTATTAGACCATCTTATGCATTTAGGACAAAGCGAGAAAGTTCATGCTCAATAATCCAGGTACCAAATCCAATAATTCTCAGTCGGGATTACTGAGCATGAACTTTCTTGTCAGGAACACCTCTGGCTGTGGCTGCCAACCTGGGAGGAGTCGACAAGGAACAGGACGGCCCCAGAAACCATCTTGGCTCCAGCAAACTGGTTGATCCACTTCAGGTGTTTACTGCCTTGTGGGGAAACAGTTTACTGGAACTCCTCTGACTGATGAGGGCGGATGGAGGGTGAAACATTTCTATAAAAAATAAACTGTCCAGATGACCTGACTGGGAATTATTGGATTTAGGAAAAAGATATCAAAGAAAAATTAAGTCAGGCAAAGGTCAGTCCGAGATCTGGCAACACAAAAATCTTTTCACTAAGTAAAAGCTAAATGCAAAATTGGACTCATATTATTGTGTCATGCAGATTTTGACATTTAAATTACATAAAACATTTTTTTTATTTCCCCAATTCACACTATGTTAAGAACACATTAATCCCACCCATTCAAGAAACCAAAAGTCTACACAAATTTAACTTGTTTGAGACTTGTTTCCAGGCAAACATTTGGACTTGAAATTGTAGAAAACATGCAGGCATGATTTTCTGATTTTGTTCCCGGTCTAAAGCTAAGTAGCAGGAACAGCAGCAGAAGTGCGTTGCAGCCCTTGTTAATATGACTGTTTTAGTTCTGCTATTTAAGGTCAATTTGTCTACCGTGAAATGGACAATTAGCATAGCTTAAGATGAGAGCTTTACTCTTGTGAAGTACTGGTGAGGCCCGAAACACATTTCAAACTCTTAAAGCAGGCAGGTGACTAGAAAGCCCACACAGTGATGTCATCAAGACGGTTTAACATTAATTTACCTTGTACATACATTTAGCACATTAGGACACATAGTTAAGATATATATTTTTTAGGAAGGCAACTGTTTCAGAGCAACTCCACACCTTATCTTGTTATTGGCACATGAAGACAACATATATGTTATATATCTGGGAGCAGAGTTCATACACCATCAAAGAGGGGCTTTAAGTCCCACCTACTCCCCTGCATTCAGTAATGGTGTTACACATATTTTTTAAGCATAATTTAAAAAAAACTGTTGCAAAACATGTTATAAACAATAATATTTGCACACAGTAAGGTCTGTGTAACTCCCAGAGAAAGAACATTTAAAAGTGAGGAAGTGTTGACATATTGGGCATATTGGCTGCACAGTTGCAGAGAGGAAAGCTCTACAAAGAGTGGTGAAGGCTGCACAGAAGTCTGTTGGAGTCAGTCTCCCCACCATCACAGACATTTACACCTCCAGATGCAGAAAAAGAGCCACCTGCATCATGAAAGACCTCACTCACCCAGCACACTCACTCTTTGCACCACTCCCCTCGGGACGGAGGTTGAGGAGCATCAAATGTAGAACCACTAGACTGAGGAACAGCTTCTACCCTGAGGCTGTCAGACTCATGAATAAATAAATAATAAGAATAAACACTGCAAAATGTCACATCATGTTGATACTGATCTGTTTCTTGTTGCTGCGTTCATCTGTGACTATCTGCGTTCATCTGTGACCATCTGCTCATGTTCGTGCTGCTGTTTATAATGATGTTTTTCTACTACATTAGGGCTTAGTGTATTACTAGCTGATGTCTCTCTTAGTTAATCCTAGATGTTATTATTGTTTTTCTCTTGCATTTGTTGTTGGATGTAACTGGGACCCTGTGTACATAATCTCGTTTTCAACACATGTACTACATGCGGTGCAAATGACAATAAATTCTCTCTGACTCTCTGACTCTCTGACTCTGATAAGAAGCTAACATCGAGCAAGCAAATAGGCAAATCTAGTAAATCACAAAATTGTTCGAACAAATGCTGAGTCAGTATATTTATTTTTTTTACCATGACAATTTGAACATGCCTATGTCCACGTCATTAGCACGCTAACAGTTCTTTAAGTTGTTTAAACAAATAAAATTAAAAACTTGCTACATGACACTGCAAACGTTTTAATAAAGCTATTCAACTGGTGGCATGGGGGCCACATCGAGTCTGTGGTTGAGCTCAGTCTGGACCACCAATGAGTTAATTTGAAATAAAACTAGATTTTAAATCCTGAGTCCTATTTAATTAATGACAGCATTTGTTGGAGATCCGACATCTGGGCTGTTTTAAGTGTTGCCCTGCTCGATGCATTTATATTTCTAAAGAACTGCTGATAAAAAAAAGTCAAATTCAGGAAATTTTGATTACCATTTTTTTTCCAGTCATTATTTTCTGTTTTGTTCATTTTATTTTATTTGAGTTTATGAGTTGTTGTGAAGCAATGTGTGGAAATGTTAAATATAGAAAATAATTGTGAATATATTGAGTTAGATCCTGAAATCAAGAAGGAAAAATCAATATAAATTACATTCAAAAATCACCCCAGGTCGTTTGCTTTTGTTTGTTTGAGTGTGTGTTTTTAATGAGTAAGTACTGTATTGTCTAGGGTAGATAACACACACACACGCACGCACGCACGCACACACACACACACACACACACACACACACACACACAAATATATATA
>JBBPBX010085988.1:0-14986 GCA_038048925.1 Garcialebias charrua | reverse complement strand
GACATGTATGAGGACAGCAGGACATGTATGAGGACAGCAGGACATGTATGAGGACAGCAGGACATGTATGAGGACAGCAGGACATGTATGAGGACAGCAGGACATGTATGAGGACAGCAGGACATGTATGAGGACAGCAGGACATGTATGAGGACAGCAGGACATGTATGAGGACAGCAGGACATGTATGAAGACAGCAGGACATGTATGAGGACAGCAGGACATGTATGAGGACAGCAGGACATGTATGAAGACAGCAGGACATGTATGAAGACAGCAGGACATGTATGAGGACAGCAGGACATGTATGAGGACAGCAGGACATGTATGAAGACAGCAGGACATGTATGAGGACAGCAGGACATGTATGAGGACAGCAGGACATGTATGAGGACAGCAGGACATGTATGAGGACAGCAGGACATGTATGAGGACAGCAGGACATGTATGAGGACAGCAGGACATGTATGAGGACAGCAGGACATGTATGAGGACAGCAGGACATGTATGAGGACAGCAGGACATGTATGAGGACAGCAGGACATGTATGAGGACAGCAGGACATGTATGAGGACAGCAGGACATGTATGAGGACAGCAGGACATGTATGAGGACAGCAGGACATGTATGAGGACAGCAGGACATGTATGAGGACAGCAGGACATGTATGAGGACAGCAGGACATGTATGAGGACAGCAGGACATGTATGAGGACAGCAGGACATGTATGAGGACAGCAGGACATGTATGAGGACAGCAGGACATGTATGAGGACAGCAGGACATGTATGAGGACAGCAGGACATGTATGAGGACAGCAGGACATGTATGAGGACAGCAGGACATGTATGAGGACAGCAGGACATGTATGAGGACAGCAGGACATGTATGAGGACAGCAGGACATGTATGAGGACAGCAGGACATGTATGAGGACAGCAGGACATGTATGAGGACAGCAGGACATGTATGAGGACAGCAGGACATGTATGAGGACAGCAGGACATGTATGAGGACAGCAGGACATGTATGAGGACAGCAGGACATGTATGAGGACAGCAGGACATGTATGAGGACAGCAGGACATGTATGAGGACAGCAGGACATGTATGAGGACAGCAGGACATGTATGAGGACAGCAGGACATGTATGAGGACAGCAGGACATGTATGAGGACAGCAGGACATGTATGAGGACAGCAGGACATGTATGAAGACAGCAGGACATGTATGAAGACAGCAGGACATGTATGAAGACAGCAGGACATGTATGAAGACAGCAGGACATGTATGAGGACAGCAGGACATGTATGAGGACAGCAGGACATGTATGAAGACAGCAGGACATGTATGAGGACAGCAGGACATGTATGAGGACAGCAGGACATGTATGAGGACAGCAGGACAGTGGTGAGATGTGCTGTAGGAGTGACAGATAGCTTCAAGGTGGAGGTGGGAGTGCATCAAGGATCGGCTCTGAGCCCCTTCTTGTTTGCTCTGGTGATGGACCGACTAACAGATGAGGTCAGGCAGGAATCCCCATGGACTATGATGTTTGCAGATGACATTGTGATCTGTGGTGAGAACAGGGAACAGGTGGAAGAGAACTTGGAGAGGTGGAGGTATGCACTTGAAAGAAGAGGAATGAAAGTCAGTCGTAGTAAGACAGAGTACATGTGTGTGAATGAGAGGGAGGAGGTGGAACAGTGAGGCTACAAGGGTCAGAGGTCACAAAGGTGCAGGACTTCAAGTACTTGGGGTCCACTGTCCAGGAAAATGGGGAATGTGGTAAAGAGGTGAAGAAGAGAGTCCAGGCAGGATGGAGTGGATGGAGAAAAGTTTCAGGAGTGATTTGTGACAAAAAGGTGTCAGCAAAGGTCAAAGGAAAAGTTTACAAGACAGTGGTGAGACCAGCTATGTTGTATGGTCTGGAGACAGAGACATGGACAAAAAGACAGGAGACAGAGACATGGACAAAAAGACAGGAGACAGAACTGGAAGTAGCAGAAATGAAGATGTTGAGGTTCTCCTTAGGAGTGACAAGGATGGATAAGATCAGGAATGAGATCATCAGAGGTACAGCACATGTTGAACAACTGGGAGATAAAGTTAGAGAGGACACACTGAGATGGTTTGGACATGTCCAGAGGAGGGACAGTGGTTTGGACATGTCCAGAGGAGGGACAGTGGTTTGGACATGTCCAGAGGAGGGACAGTGGTTTGGACATGTCCAGAGGAGGGACAGTGGTTTGGACATGTCCAGAGGAGGGACAGTGGTTTGGACATGTCCAGAGGAGGGACAGTGGTTTGGACATGTCCAGAGGAGGGACAGTGGTTTGGACATGTCCAGAGGAGGGACAGTGGTTTGGACATGTCCAGAGGAGGGACAGTGGTTTGGACATGTCCAGAGGAGGGACAGTGGTTTGGACATGTCCAGAGGAGAGACAGTGGTTTGGACATGTCCAGAGGAGAGACAGTGGTTTGGACATGTCCAGAGGAGGGACAGTGGTTTGGACATGTCCAGAGGAGGGACAGTGGTTTGGACATGTCCAGAGGAGGGACAGTGGTTTGGACATGTCCAGAGGAGGGACAGTGGTTTGGACATGTCCAGAGGAGGGACAGTGGTTTGGACATGTCCAGAGGAGGGACAGTGGTTTGGACATGTCCAGAGGAGGGACAGTGGTTTGGACATGTCCAGAGGAGGGACAGTGGTTTGGACATGTCCAGAGGAGGGACAGTGGTTTGGACATGTCCAGAGGAGGGACAGTGGTTTGGACATGTCCAGAGGAGGGACAGTGGTTTGGACATGTCCAGAGGAGAGACAGTGGTTTGGACATGTCCAGAGGAGGGACAGTGGTTTGGACATGTCCAGAGGAGAGACAGTGGTTTGGACATGTCCAGAGGAGGGACAGTGGTTTGGACATGTCCAGAGGAGGGACAGTGGTTTGGACATGTCCAGAGGAGGGACAGTGGTTTGGACATGTCCAGAGGAGGGACAGTGGTTTGGACATGTCCAGAGGAGGGACAGTGGTTTGGACATGTCCAGAGGAGGGACAGTGGTTTGGACATGTCCAGAGGAGGGACAGTGGTTTGGACATGTCCAGAGGAGGGACAGTGGTTTGGACATGTCCAGAGGAGGGACAGTGGTTTGGACATGTCCAGAGGAGGGACAGTGGTTTGGACATGTCCAGAGGAGGGACAGTGGTTTGGACATGTCCAGAGGAGGGACAGTGGTTTGGACATGTCCAGAGGAGGGACAGTGGTTTGGACATGTCCAGAGGAGGGATATTGGTAGAAGGATGTTAGAAATGCAGCTGCCAGGAAAAAGACAGAGGAGATATATGGATGCAGTTGGAGAGGACATGGAGGTAGTTGGAGTGAGGACAGAGTGAGGTGGAGGAGGAAAAGCCAAAATACTTTAAATAATAATAATAATAATAAATAATAATTCTAAAGAAACATGATCAAAGTGATGGCACATCAGATTTTAATTCAAATCCAGACAAAATACAGTACATATAAATATTTCTGCTCTTCAGAGTCAAAATAAAATCAACAACAACAAAAAAACTATGTAAAGTTCATTAAACTGAAACAGGTTTTTAAAAATGTAACTTCTTTTCTCATTCCAGGAGTTTTCTCAAATCAAATGAAAAGATGTAGAAGCTGCAGGTTTGGTCCACAGAGACCAGACAGTCCTGTTTGGACTCAAGATGGCCACCAGCACAGGTCCAGGTCCAGAGAAGGTCTCCCTGGGTCGCCATGGCCTTCACTAACCGTAACACTGACCATCAGTTTCATCAGCAGTTACACCGTCTACAAACTCACATGCACATCACTCTCCCTTCTGAGGGTCTTTGTTGGTCACATAGGACGTTGGAGAGTTGAACTGAACACCTCGTACAAAAAAACCTTCTTAAACAAAAGAAGTCCAATAGTTTTTTTTTTTTAGTCTTTGTGTCACTGACTGGTGGAGGACTGACACACCAGGAAACATGGAGTACAACCACAAATGCAGGATCACACGCCAACAATAAAAAAATACTAAACTGATGTAACAAAGTTCATGTTGAACCACTGTGGCTGTGGCTGCCTGAGTGGGAGGAGTCGACGAGGGACAGGACGGCCCCCAGAGACCATCTTGGCTCCAGCAAACTGGTTGGTCTACTTAAGGTGGTTACTGCTTGGTGGGGAAACATTTTACTGGAACTCCCCTGACTGATGAAGCCTCCGGATAGAGGGCGAAACGTCTCTTTAAAAAAGAAACTGTCCAGATGACCTGACGGAGAAATATTGTATAAAGTGATGTAGTTCACCTGGTCGTCAGCACACTGTCAGTGTTCCTGCTCAATCCTGTGATCTGGCTTACAGGTCTTCAGCATGAAGAGTCCCCGGAGATTTAGACAGTCTAAAGAGATTTAAGGAGTCCCAAATGGGAGTCTCAGCAGGTGATGAGTCTCAGCAGGTGATGAGTCTCAGCAGGTGATGAGACTCAGCAGGTGATGAGACTCAGCAGGTGATGAGACTCAGCAGGTGATGAGACTCAGCAGGTGATGAGACTTAGCAGGTGATGAGACTCAGCAGGTGATGAGACTCAGCAGGTGATGAGACTTAGCAGGTGATGAGACTCAGCAGGTGATGAGACTCAGCAGGTGATGAGACTCAGCAGGTGATGAGACTCAGCAGGTGATGAGACTCAGCAGGTGATGAGACTATCAGATGGTCACTCATCAGATGGTCAGTCTCATCAGATGGTCAGTCTCATCAGATGGTCAGTCTCATCAGATGGTGAGTCTCATCAGATGGTCAGTCTCATCAGATGGTCAGTCTCATCAGATGGTCAGTCTCATCAGATGGTGAGTCTCATCAGATGGTGAGTCTCATCAGATGGTGAGTCTCATCAGATGGTGAGTCTCATCAGATGGTCAGTCTCATCAGATGGTCAGTCTCATCAGATGGCGAGTCTCATCAGATGGTGAGTCTCATCAGATGGTCAGTCTCATCAGATGGTCAGTCTCATCAGATGATCAGTCTCATCAGATGGTGAGTCTCATCAGATGGTGAGTCTCATCAGATGGTCAGTCTCATCAGATGGTCAGTCTCATCAGATGGTGAGTCTCATCAGATGGTCAGTCTCATCAGATGGTGAGTCTCATCAGATGGTCAGTCTCATCAGATGGTCAGTCTCATCAGATGGTCAGTCTCATCAGATGGTCAGTCTCATCAGATGGTGAGTCTCATCAGATGGTCAGTCTCATCAGATGGTCAGTCTCATCAGATGGTGAGTCTCATCAGATGGTCAGTCTCATCAGATGGTCAGTCTCATCAGATGGTCAGTCTCATCAGATGGTCAGTCTCAGGCTTCCTCTATGGGGGGAGTGTTCAAACAGCCTCTGGGAATGGTCTCCAGGATGTGATCGAGGTTAGCGATGTCTGCCAGGATGCTGTCTATGTCCCGGTTGATCCTGAGCAGCTGGCGGCGCTGTGCTGTCTCCTGGTCTTCCATGTCCCCGAGACGAGGCCTCAGATTGTCCTCCACTTCCTTCTGAGCTCTGTCCAGAGAGTCCTCCAGCTGCTTCAGCTGCCTCTCGTCCACCACATCTGTCTGATCTGAGGAAGGATGGAGGTAACATGTTGTGTCGTCAAGCTTCCAGGACACTTTTAGCTGTTTCCATCTTTACTTTGATTCTTCAAACAACTAGATGAATTCAAATCAAACTTTATTTCTTAGGCACACAGAACAAAATGGAAGCCATCGACATACTCAGGTTAGCCAGCAGGAAGTTGATGTCTCGCAGAGTTTTCCCTACAGCCTCTCTGGTCTGTTTGGCCTTGTCAACAGCTCCAGTCGTTCCAGCAGACGTCTGCAGACAAAATATATTTCCTGTTTTTTTGTTTCCAACTTTATTTATTGTCTGTCCAACAGATCTCACTGAGTCTTCGAGGCTCAATGTGACTTATCTGTTTAGATAAAGGTTGAATGATTGAGTCTTGACCCAAATGTTTTATCAAAGGTTACCTCTTCAGTGTCGGCCTCCAGCTGTTTTGCGTCTCCCATCTTGAGCTCCAGGTCTCCGACTGTCCCAGCCGCCCTCGTCTTCAGGTCTTGTGCTTCTTTGTTCAGTTTGTTGGCTTTGTTCAGCAAATCTGCCGGAGGCGGCAACGAGACCAGTATTCCCTGAGGACATAAAACAGAAACGACTCGTTGAAACCAACAGAAAGGTCCTGGATCTGTTTACTGCAGAGTCCAGTTCAGTGTTTCCTGCTCAGTGTG
Source organism: Garcialebias charrua (assembly GCA_038048925.1). Lineage (NCBI taxonomy): Eukaryota > Metazoa > Chordata > Actinopteri > Cyprinodontiformes > Rivulidae > Garcialebias > Garcialebias charrua. The sequence continues at coordinate 8,715 of JBBPBX010085988.1, read as the reverse complement.
TTTATAGCAGCACAAAACAGAAACTACAGCTAATACAGCACTCCTTCATTTATAATCCATTCTTATTTATAATCTGGAAAATGATATTAAAAGTGCCAAGTCAATGTACATGTTTAAGAAATTGATAAAGTTTGGATTGCAAAAAAAAAAAGAAACTGTATGATGTGTACTCATGAATTGTTGTTCTAGAAGGATTTCATTTTTTGTTTTATTGTTTTACTAACTGAAGAATGTCATTGTTTGAATTTTATTTATGAGAAAAAAAGGGGCACATATAAGAATTGTTTTTTTCTCTCTGCTACCTTTCATTTCATTGTATTGGTTTTCTTTTCTTTTTGTTGTTGTAAATGTAATTAATTTGTTTTTAGGATATGAAATGAATAAAGAATTATTATTATTATTATTATTATTATTTTAAAACTTAATATTGTCTTCAGAATCTTTTTTTTAGACGTTTTAGGAAACGTTTTTTTAAACCGCAATGTCATCGGCATAAAATGTCATTAAGCATTTATTCTGCTATCCCTTAAAAACCTTCAAATTAATCTTTAAAAAATTACTGAACCAGTCTTTCAACTAATTAGCTCAAATGGACATGCTATGAAGTGCTAACAGATTCCCTCCCGTGTCTGTGCTAAGCTTTTTTTAAATCCTTTTACCTCCAGGCTGTTGGCCAGGTTCTCCAGGGTGTCCATACTTCCCAGAGCATGGTTGTAATCTTCAGACACAGCTTCCAGAACAGACTGGGTCTCGGCGTTGCTGGAAACCGCCTCCTGGACGGTGGCGTTGATGCCTGGGAGACGTTTGACGGCAGCGTCCGCCAAACCTTTGTTGTCAGCAATTTGCTGATCGAAGCCTGAAGAGTAACAGAGAGTGGACTTCTTTAAATCTGGCTGATCTTTTGTGTTTACTGCAGTCTACAGAACACCATGGATCAGATCAATGGATCTCTACACCGACTGGAAACAGAAATGACCCGTGACACCTTCATCTGGTTTGTTCTGGTTTTTATTTGTGATTTTATTCATTAGATTAATTCTCAAATTCATTTTAACATCAGAATGAAATGCTTCATGCTCGACCATCAACGTCACCTGAAGCTGCAGGTTGCAGGTGCATCAGGGTTTGTAGTTTCTGCTTCCGTCCATGCAAATCATCAATCAGCAGCTTTTTATGTGGTCTTTAAAAATAACTTTTATAAATGTGAGTCCATTTGAATGTTGCAAATATTTCCCTAAGCCAAAAGTATAAGCAGATAAAACTAATACATTCAAATTTTCTCATGTTTGTCCAAATCACCTGATCTGTTGTTTGTCAAGGTTTTATTTCTAATTATGGTTAAAGTTGTGTGGAAGTGATTCTGTGGCGCCTCCTGCACCACATCATTCATTTGACTCCTCTCACCTCTCAGGGCGCTGAGGGCGTCGTCCAGCTCGCGCGTCCTGTTCGTCATGCTCTTCAGAGCGGCCTCCGCTTCAGATTTAGCAGCGTTGACTCTGTCCAGCAGCTGGTTGAACTCCTGCAGGAGAAGATCGAACGACGTGAGCGAAACGTGGCGTCACACATTAACGAACAGCTCAGAGAAGCTAGAGGTCCTTCGTGTGGCAGGACTCAGGTGTGGAATCATCTGTACCTGCTGGGCAGCTTTGCCTTTGTTCAGCAGGTCTACAGCAGCAGTCCGGTCTTGTTGCACGCCACCCTGCAGCTCCTCCAGAGCTGAGATGTTCTCCTGCGCCTCCTTTTTCAGCTCATCCAGCCTGGCAACGATGGCGTCCATGTCCTCCTGATGAGCATCGAAGAGCTCGGGGTCAGAAACGTTCCACATCGTCCAGAATCCTCCTTTGAACAGGTTTTACCTTCAAAGATGGAGGGAGGGTTCCTTCCAGCTTGGCGATGTCTCTCAACAGTCCGTCTGACATTCTGCTCTCTTTCTGGGCTTCATCACTTCGTTCCTTTGCCTGATTCTCCAAACTCTGCACCTGGTCTGAGATCTGATTGTAGCTGCACACACAAACACAACGTCAGTAACTTCTGGAATTTAAAGTTCATTTTTAGTCGGACTCTGAAAAGTTAACATTTTCTCCACCGACTGACTTCTACAAAGAAATCCTCTAATTTAGTAAAAGAGCACGAGACAAACTGTCCGGTTTGATTAGAGCATCAAATGTAGATTTCTTCTGATGGTCTGACGACATGTTGGCTTTTTGACTCGCTTTTGTTTTTCTGACCAAACCAAGTAAATCTGGTGCCTTCAACAGAGAAGCACCTCAGACCAACGAGGTCCACTCACAGAGTGTTCAGGTCTCCGATCAGCTCTTTGACTTGATTCTCTCTGTTCACCAGAGTCCGGACCAGAACCAGACTCTTCTTTGAGTTGCTCAGAGCATCACTGGCCGCACGCTCAATGACGTCCGCCTCCATCACGTGTCTGAACGATGGAAAGAAAAGAGACCGTTAAGGAGACGAAGGAAGATGTTGAGGAAGCAACAACTCAACTGAAGAACTCACCTGTCAGCCAGAGTCGTGGCTGTTTTCTCCAGAGAGGACATGTCTGAACTGAGGGGAGCATCTCGGAGAGGAAGCTCCTGTTGGAACACGAAGCAGACGTCAGATCCCCTAAACACCAGTAAACACCAGTAAACTACTCCAGTAAACTCCGGCAAACACCGGGTTGCGGGGGTCACTGGTGCCCATGTCCAGCCACCACTGTGCAAGAGGTGGGGAATACCCTGTACAGGTCTCCAGTCCATCACAGGGATTTAGGGGAGTGGTGGCGCAGAGGTTAGAGACGGTGGGCCTGTGATCGGAAGATCGCCGGTTCAAGCCCCGGTACTGACAACATAAAAAAATGTGGGTGGAAAAGTTGAAACACCCACACCTGCCTCCACCCTCATTCAACCCACTCTGGGCCCCTGAGCAAGGCCCTTAACCCCCACCATCTGCTCCCTAAAACAGGTCACTCTTGAAAATGACTTCTCGTGGCTCAATGAGACTACCTGAATAAATAAAGGGTAAATAAATAAAAAAATGAAAAAAACTTTACACAAACATCAATAATCACAGATAATCATTGATAATCACTGACAAACACTGATAGTCACAGATAATCACTGATAATCACTAATAATCATTGATAATCACTGACAAACACTGATAATCACTGACAAACACTGATAATCACTAATAATCACTGACAAACACTAATAATCACTGACAAACACTGATATTCACTGATAGTCACTGACAAACACTGATAATCACTGATAATCACTAATAATCACTGACAAACACTGATAATCACTGATAGTCACTGACAAACACTAATAATCACTGACAAACACTGATAATCACTGACAAACACTGCTAGTCACTGATAATCACTGATAATCACTGACAAACACTGATAATCACTAATAATCACTGACAAACACTGATAATCACTGATAGTCACTGACAAACACTGATAATCACTGACAGTCACTGACAAACACTGATAATCACTGACAAACACTGATAATCACTGACAATCACTGATAATCACTGACAAACACTGATAATCACTGACAAACACTGATAATCACTGATAATCACTGATAATCACTGACAAACACTGATAATCACTAATAATCACTGACAAACACTGATAATCACTGATAATCACTGATAGTCACTGACAAACACTGATAATCACTGACAAACACTAATAATCACTGACAAACACTGATAATCACTGATAGTCACTGACAAACATTGATACTCACTGATCATCACTGACAAACACTGATCATCACTGACAAACACTGATAATCACTGATAATCACTGATAATCTGACAAACACTGATAATCACTGATAATCACTGACAAACACGGACAAGATGGTGTAGTGGTAATGGCAGTCGTCCCCCGATCGGAAGGTTGGAGGTTCGAATCCCGATTTCCCACACCATGTGTCGTTGTGTCCCTGGGAAAGACACTTAACCTTGAGTTGCTCCTGGTAGGACTGGCTGGCATCTTGCATGGCAGACTACCGCTACCGGTGTATGAATGGGTGGATGGCTGGTGCTGTAAAGCGCTTTGGGGTCCCTCATAGGGGGCTGGAAGGTGCTATATAAGTAAGCTCCATTTAAAACCATTTACCAAACACTGATTATCACTGACAAACATTGATAATCACTAATAATAATTGATAATCACTGACAAACACAGATAATCACTAATAATAATTGATAATCACTGACAAACACTGATAATCACTAATAATCATTGATAATCACTGACAAACATTGATAATCACTAATAATCATTGATAATCACTGACAAACATTGATAATCACTAATAATAATTGATAATCACTGACAAACACTGATAATCACTAATAATAATTGATAATCACTGACAAACACTGATAATCACTTGTAATCACTGACAAACACTGATTATCACTGATAATCATTGATAATCACTGCAATCACTGACAAACACTGATAGTTACTGATAATCATTGATAATCACTGATAATCATTGATAATCACTGACAAACATTGATAATCACTAATAATAATTGATAATCACTGACAAACACTGATAATCACTAATAATAATTGATAATCACTGACAAACACTGATAATCACTAATAATCACTGACAAACACTGATAATCACTGATAGTCACTGACAAACACTGACAAACACTGATAATCACTGATAATCACTAATAATCACTGACAAACACTGATAGTCACTGACAAACACTGATAATCACTGATAGTCACTGACAAACACTAATAATCACTGACAAACACTGATAATCACTGACAAACACTGATAGTCACTGATAATCACTGATAATCACTGACAAACACTGATAATCACTAATAATCACTGACAAACACTGATAATCACTGATAGTCAGTGACAAACACTGATAATCACTGACAGTAACTGACAAACACTGATAATCACTGATAATCACTGACAAACACTAATAATCACTGACAAACACTGATAATCACTGATAGTCACTGACAAACACTGATAATCACTGATAGTCACTCACCGTGTTTCCATCAAGGTTTCTAGCTGCGCAATTTGAAATAGCGCAGCAGAAAAGCTTAATGGAAACGGCAAATTGCGAGGTTACTTCCTGAATTACGCTAAAAAGTTTTTACGCTCGCTTGAGGTGGTTTTTGGGATTTGAGATGCGCTAAACGACAAATGGAAACACATTTTCCGACTCATTTCTGACGTAGCGAAAATTCACGTCACGTGACGTTCAGCTGTTTCCGCTCCGGACAACATGTAACATCGCTAAAACTAGTTGGCATGACAGAATAAATACAACTCGCCCGATAGCAACACGTACCTGAAATATTCTCTCGATTTTGACGAGATGTGTGGCCGGGTTCAGTTTTCAACCGCTACTTCCTGTTTACTGTAGACATGCGCAGTGCTGACGTCTGACGTAATGACGCTGACGTCTGACGTAATGACGCTGTGCGCGGCTTGGTAGAAGCGCTTCAAGCCAGCAGATGGAAACACTTCTGATCTGCATTAATTTGTATTTACATATTTGCGAGGTAGCTCAAAATACGAAATGAAAATGGATGGAAACACAGCTACTGACAAACACTGATAATCACTGATAATCACTGACAAACACTAATAATCACTGACAAACACTGATAGTCACTGACAAACACTGATACTCACTGATCATCACTGACAAACACTGATAATCACTGACAAACACTGATAATCACTGATAATCACTGATAATCTGACAAACACTGATAATCACTGACAAACACGGACAAGATGGTGTAGTGGTAATGGCAGTCGTCACCCAATCGGAAGGTTGGAGGTTCGAATCCCGATTTCCCACACCATGTGTCGTTGTGTCCTTGGGAAAGACACTTAACCTTGAGTTGCTCCTGGTAGGACTGGCTGGCATCTTGCATGGCAGACTACCGCTACCGGTGTATGAATGGGTGGATGGCTGGTGCTGTAAAGCGCTTTGGGGTCCCTCATAGGGGGCTGGAAGGTGCTATATAAGTAAGCTCCATTTAAAACCATTTACCAAACACTGATTATCACTGACAAACATTGATAATCACTAATAATAATTGATAATCACTGACAAACACAGATAATCACTAATAATAATTGATAATCACTGACAAACACTGATAATCACTAATAATCATTGATAATCACTGACAAACATTGATAATCACTAATAATCATTGATAATCACTGACAAACATTGATAATCACTAATAATAATTGATAATCACTGACAAACACTGATAATCACTAATAATAATTGATAATCACTGACAAACACTGATAATCACTTGTAATCACTGACAAACACTGATTATCACTGATAATCATTGATAATCACTGCAATCACTGACAAACACTGATAGTTACTGATAATCATTGATAATCACTGATAATCATTGATAATCACTGACAAACATTGATAATCACTAATAATAATTGATAATCACTGACAAACACTGATAGTCACAGATAATCACTGATAATCACTAATAATCATTGATAATCACTGACAAACACTGATAATCACTGACAAGCACTGATAATCACTGACAAACACTGATAATCACTGATAGTCACTGACAAACACTGACAAACACTGATAATCACTGATAATCACTGATAGTCACTGACAAACACTGATAATCACTGACAAACACTGATAATCACTTATAATCACTGACAAACACTGATAGTCACTGATAATCACTGATAGTCACTGACAAACACTGATAATCACTGACAAACACTGATAATCACTGATAGTCACTGACAAACACTAATAATCACTGACAAACACTAATAATCACTGATAATCACTGACAAACACTGATAGTCACTGACAAACACTGATAATCACTGATAATCACTGACAAACACTGATAATCACTAATAATCACTGACAAACACTGATAATCACTGATAGTCACGGACAAACACTGATAATCACTGATAGTCACTGACAAACACTAATAATCACTGAAAACACTGATAATCACTGATAGTCACTGACAAACACTGATAATCACTGACAAACACTGATAATCACTGATAATCACTTCTACTTCCGGCTCTCGACAAGGCAAGTCGCATATCTTTTTGCTCCTTCCTTCCCTAAGTTTTTCCTCCTCCCTGCTTGCTTTTTGTCTCGTCTGACACTTCAGCGCTCACTCGAACCAATTTGCGATGGAATTAGTAAATTGGGCTGTTTCTTCAATAGATAAGATTTTTTCCACGAAGCGGACCGTGCCAGGAGAAGCTGTCTGCCCCTCTGACACACACGCGGCTGGATACATGATGGATTCGTGGGGACAGTGGCAGCCTATGTGTCTAACCGTCTTGACTGTCGAAGACGTGGAAGATTTGTGGATTATTGGACTATTAGTAGCAGCTGCTCTGTTTTTTGGCATCGGCGGAGCTGTCTGCTACCTGAAGCTGAGGAGAGCTTCGGCGGCTATCAGCGCGCTGGCGAAACTCCCTGATCAGCATGATTCTCTGATCCGGGCCGTGAGCAACTCATCCCAGCTGTTGTATGAGCTCAATCGCACGTTGGGTGCGTCGGTGGACTACCGCGGACCTGCGGGGCGCTTTGGAACTCGTTTACAGCCGCCCGGGCCCCAACAGGGCATGGATGGGGGTTCATAGACCGGAACCTCATATGATTTGGAATTTTGGCCCTGAAACAGCGTCTGGACTTGGAAGGCTGCAGTGAGAAAGTACACTGTGGTCTGGATTGGAATAAACAAAAAGACTATCTAATCTGGTTTCTGCACACGTCCTTGAAAAGAGGCCTGTTTGGAAATTATTCTCCTGGAGCGGAGAGCTGAAGTGCCCTGCTGACCTTCCCCCCATCCCTCCCCCAGAGATCTCTGTGCGTGCCTCGGATAACGCCCAGCTGAATAACTGCTGAACTGTGTTCTCTGAAGTTACTCACAGACTCCATATCTCCTTGCATGTCGTCAAAACTGCAACAATGTCTCGTGTGATTGTGCTTATGCTGATAGAGTTTTTGGGACTTTATCATGGAGTGTCCTCAGGCAATCTTTGATAAATTCTTTTTTTGAATATCACAAATGATACCTACTGTGTTTTTCCTTTTTCCATATCTGTTTTGCTCTTCATCCAGGATGGATGAGAGATGGCCGCGCTGACGAACATGCATGTGTTTTGAATTGCAGCAGCTTAACATTCTCATTCTCTGACCTGGATGACTGTGTTTACATTATCACGTTGTATTGGTTTACTGGTGCAATGTTAATAAAAAATCTCTTATCTCTTATCTTATCTCTTATCTTATCTCTTATAATCTGACAAACACTGACAATCACTGATAATCACTGACAAACACTGACAAGATGGTGTAGTGGTAATGGCAGTCGTCCCCCGATCGGAAGGTTGGAGGTTCGAATTCCGATTTCCCACACCATGTGTCGTTGTGTCCTTGGGAAAGACACTTAACCTTGAGTTGCTCCTGGTAGGACTGGCTGGCATCTTGCATGGCAGACTACCGCTACCGGTGTATGAATGGGTGGATGGCTGGTGCTGTAAAGCGCTTTGGGGTCCCTCATAGGGGGCTGGAAGGTGCTATATAAGTAAGCTCCATTTAAAACCATTTACCAAACACTGATTATCACTGACAAACATTGATAAT